>CM055659.1:13439666-13511018 GCA_029378335.1 Agrilus mali
CCTCACACTTGGGTCTGACGTACCCTAGCACATAAGCTTGTAGTTGTGTTATATTTTCACTTAAATGCCGCAAACGATACGTGCTCTACTTTGGCTAACTACAAACTAAATTTACATGGAGGGGCACAGACAAAAAACCATTCTTGCGCATGTCACATTCTTTTAAGTGTCGCTCTGGGTTTCTGAGACCCAACCGTGCAGTTCCAGGGTTAATGCAGATGGTCTTCCTGATGTAGACCTTATACCCTGCAGGTTGAAGGCCGTCTACCTCACCCGTGAAATTTAGAAGGCTGTGTTGCTCGGTACTGTACATGTTGTGAGATCACTAGAGCTCATTTTATGCACTTTTTTCTTTGATGAACTGTTTACTTTTGCAACTTTATAAAATAGCAATAATTTTATTTATTTATTTAATCAGAAAAATTTACAGGGAAGATATCCGAATAAATTCCACAGAGATAAACGCAGTTATCTGTTGATGGGCCTGATTACAGAAAAAGTAGAAAAATAACAGCAGTATATTTACAATTTTATAATTTGTAACGTTTTTTTCTATGAAAAATCCCGTTACTGAAGTTTTATTTATTTCGATTCAGTTTGTGTTTGTCTTGGTTCAGTTTTGTTGATTATTTCTTAATGTTGATCGACCTTCCGTCTTATCATCAAGGCTAACAACATTCGCGCAGGACTAGGCGATCGATGGAGGGATCGATGAAATTTTCCGGTCGGTGCTCGAAGTCTTTTTCCTTGATCCTCGACACTGACGTGACGGGTGTGTGTGTTTTTCTCTTGGTGAGCTGTGCTTGGTTTTGCGTGAGAGTTTTTTTAATCCACTTACCTTTGCATTTTAATAGTTCATGTAAAATTCATTTAAATTAATTATTTCTTTTAAAAATTTTTTAATTCACTCAATATTCATTTTTTGATGTAACTGATTAATTTTTTTTTACAAAATTTTCCTTATTACCACGTGGTCTCTTTTTTAAATATCTAACAGTATATTTGTAATCTTTTGGGCCTTTGTGGCCAATTTTAAATCTTTTCATTTAATTAATTTTTCTCACTTTTTAATTTATATATTTTTATTAGTCAAAATTTTTTATGGTATCTGGGGTGTATCTTGAGTGCATGTTGGTTTAACGACGGACACCCCTACTCCTCCCTTTTTATCCGTTTTTTTTAAGCATCTTCAATGCGAACAACTTTTTAACATTTGATTAATATTTTTTAGTTTTAGGAAGGAACCACCGATGCACTACCCGGTGCCCAAGAAAGTTGTCGTTTCATTTATTCTTTTCTTTGTTTGACAAAGTGGCGCCCGATCACGTTACCTTTTTAATATTTCATGATAATTAAATTTTTTTAAAAACAAACTATTAATCATTTCAAAACCCAAGTAATAGTTTTGTTAAATTGGCGCGGCACGAGCAGGGACCTGAAGAATCCTGATTGCAATTTTTTTCTTGTATTTATTGTAACTGGTAAACAAAATCTTTTTTTGTGATTAAATTTATATTTTGTAAATTATTTTTGCATTTACTGCATTTAACCTTCTGTAATTTATCTCTGAGATCTGTTTTGTTAAAGTTTGAAAAACAGTGTCTGTTTACTTATCTTATATCTTTTAAATTTGTTTGTACAGTTTCAAACTTGTGTAAAATTTGTAGGTATTTGTTTTACAACATGGATGTTTTCTCTATTAATCCTGTGGTGATTGACTTATCCTTCCTTATGATGACGTATTAGACGAAATTACAGTGAGTCAAAACCTGTAGTCGACTTGGAAAACTTGGATGTGTATCGTGAGTTTGGCTGATTCCTGCAGTATGTAAGTGATTAGAGATACCATGCAAAATCATACTTTGATTGAGTTGACTTCTGTTAAGTTTGTTTGTTTTTGAAATTGTGTGCAATTGCTTAGAAAAGAGAGCCAAGTGGTTTTTTTATGTAAATTGAAGCCAAGTAAAATTGGCAAGTTATTTCGTAATTTGAGTATTTTACATGCTGAGTTGCATTTCAAAAAGATAACGTTAACTAAAGTTTGTAATTCAATTGCTCACTACCTTTTTTTTCTGTCTATTAGTATATTAAATAGTCGACTAACTGATACGTCATCACTTATACTTCCTGTTAATTCTTCTTTATTGGTTAAGGTCGTGTCTACTGCACGTTTAATTTCTGCTTCAGGTTCCAGGAATGATGTTCCTGTATTAGGGAATAATGTTGGTTTAGGAAACTTAGGATTTTCAAATTTTCTGGACAATTTTGTGGTACATTCATTTTCGTTCAGATAACGAGACTTGTCCAGTTAAGTCTGCTGATCCAGACGTCGCTGTAGCTCACGATCCAATAAATCTCTTTTCTTTTGGAGCAGCTCCTCTTCGTGTTTGTTTTCATACATTAGTTATGTCAGTGCCAAGGATTGTTGTTCTATCTCTTTCTTCTTCGATTCTCACACCTTGAGTGAGGGGTGCTATCAGCTCTTACTACATGTATGATGTTGGTCAGGAGTCCCTCTGTTCCCTTTTTAGACTCTTGTTTGCTTCATGCATGTGAGTAAATTCCAACCCTTTGTCTCCAACATAATTCCAGTCATTTTTACATTTTCTCGTGCTTTCCTTTGGTAGTGCATCTGTGAGTGCATGGGACAACCCCATCGCGAGTTTTTTTAGGGGCATGAATCGGCCAAAGGTTTTGGGTTCGTAGCGTATGCGTGCCTTAGGGGTAATCGGGCTCACAACCAGAGTGAATGAGGTTCTGCCTCCCCTTCGACGAGAGTTTCCCTTGTGTGTGCGTATCTTACTTCCTTTCGTACTCATTATCATATTTTTCGATTCATAATTTGCTTATAACAATTCCTGGCTTCATTTCCCAAGTTCACCTCTGGAATTTACTACGTTTGACTTTAGTTTTTCGCCTCCTCAATCCTAGTACTTTCAGGTCATTTTACTTCGGGCTGGAACCCCAACTGTACACTTTTTTACTGTTATTTGGCATTTCGTAGGAAATGGATATCAGTTTTTCAGGTCTTACTTTCTTTCCTGCTTAGGTTCCCGTGGGGTCTTACCGTCCCTTTTCAGTCATGTAGTACCTGACTGCATACTGGAATAAAAGAAAAATTTTTCTGAATTTATTTTTGGCCATTCCCTTTTGTTGTTGTTTTTTTTACTGTTCCCTATGTAGCTCTACAAATGTCCTCTTTTGGCTCATGAAGGCCACTCCTATTTTACGTATGGCTTTTAGCCAATTATTTTTTTATTTTTTCGTTTTTAAAGAATTCTATGAATTCCATTTTGGATTAAGTTTCGTTTTATTCCCTAGTAGGAAAGTTTTTAGTTTACGTTTTCGACTTAAGTCGGGATAGTTCCACCGTTAAGTTTCATTCTAGCTTAGAATGCATTTTTTACAGCTAGGAATGTAGATTTATGTTTTTGAATTTTATTTTCACTTTTAAGTGATTTTTTTTGTTTTTTGTTGGTGCTCGATGCACATGCCTTTGAGTTTAGTTTACTGATTTTGATTTTTGATGGTTGTTCTTTAATTTGAGCTAGTTGCTCTATGAGTGCGATGTTTATGCGATGTGATTTGGTATAGCATTTTAGTTTGCAGATAGCTGCAGTTTTCGATTATTGAGTAATCGCTTGTGCTTTTGGTTAGGTGCAGATTATATTAATGCACTTGTTTTGGTGCAGTTTAGGTTTTTGCATTTGGTTTTCGTGCAGGTGAATTGTTGTTGCACATTTTTGGTGCAGCTTGAATGCATTTTCCCTATGCAGGGTGATTTCTTATGCAGTTTTGATGCAGTTGTGCATTTTTGATGCATTTTTCTGTGCATTTTGGTTTTGCATATGATGCGTTGCAATGTTTGATTGCAGTTAGGTTTTTGCTCAATAGTGAGTGCTATGGTTTCCGGATGCGGAATGTATCTGCGTTTTCAGGTTTGAGTCCTGATATAGTGTTTTGGGCTTTAGGCCTATTCTTGGCGTCTTTGAGTGTTGCATGTTAGATGCAGTTTTAGGCTTTAGGCCTTTTGTTGGTGCGTTTGCGTTTTGCATTTTAGATGCAGTTTTGGGCTTTAGGCCTATTGTTAGTGTTTGAGTTTTGCATTTGAGATGCAGTTTTGGGCTTTAGACCTTTTGTGGGTGGCTTTGCGTTTTGCATTTTAGCTGCAGTTTTGGGCTTTGGGCCTGTCTTTGGCGGTTATGAGTTTTGCATTTTAGATGCAGTTTAGGGCATTAGGCCTATTCTTAGTGTGAGTTTTGCATTTTAGATGCAGTGTTGGGCTGTGGGCCTATTTCTGATGTTTTAGAATTTTGCATTTTAGATGCAGTGTTGGGCTGTAGGCCTATTTCTGGTGTTTCTGAGTTTTGCATTTTAGATGCGGTGTAGATTGCAATTTTTTATGCTGAGAGAGCGAAGTTTTGAGAGTGCTGTTTGCACATGAGATTTGCCTATGTGATTTTCGTAGTGTGATTTAAAGGTGATTAATCTCTTGAGTTTGTTTGCCTGGGTGTGGTACCCAATTTGCCGTGTGCAAAAATTATTTCGTGCGCTGGCTATAATTGAACCTTTACGTCTGCTATAGGCGCTTACATAGTAAGTGCAGGATATACAAATGCCGTTATTTAATCCTTTACGTCTGCTATAGGCGCTTACATAGTAAGTGCAGAATATTGAATGCCGTTCTTTTTAATTTATTTTCGTTTGCCTTGGGCGCTTGATTATAAGTGCTATGCCTTTTAAATGAAGTTTTAGTTTTCGTTTTCCAATGCAGTCGCATTGTCTGGTCGAATTGACCAATCATTTTCGTTTAGTTAGGCAATTAGCCTCCATTTTTTATATTTAGTAATTGTCTGTTTGAGTTTAAGTTCCTCGATTTTTTTTGGATTAGATTCGTATTAGATTTTTGGTTCCCTTTCTTAGCTCTCGTACCTTTATTATGTTTTCCGTTTTTGATTTCTGGTAGGCTGGCTGTCAGTCCTCTTTTTCCTGGTAATAGGGGTTTGTAACGTTTTTTTCTATGAAAAATCCCGTTACTGAAGTTTTATTTATTTCGATTCAGTTTGTGTTTGTCTTGGTTCAGTTTTGTTGATTATTTCTTAATGTTGATCGACCTTCCGTCTTATCATCAAGGCTAACAACATTCGCGCAGGACTAGGCGATCGATGGAGGGATCGATGAAATTTTCCGGTCGGTGCTCGAGGTCTTTTTCCTTGATCCTCGACACTGACGTGACGGGTGTGTGTGTTTTTCTCTTGGTGATCTGTGCTTGGTTTTGCGTGAGAGTTTTTTTGATCCACTTACCTTTGCATTTTAATAGTTCATGTAAAATTCATTTAAATTAATTATTTCTTTTAAAAATTTTTTAATTCACTCAATATTCATTTTTTGATGTAACTTTGATTAATTTTTTTTTACAAAATTTTCCTTATTACCACGTGGTCTCTTTTTTTAATATCTAACAGTATATTTGTAATCTTTTGGGCCTTTGTGGCCAATTTTAAATCTTTTCATTTAATTAATTTTTCTCACTTTTTAATTTATATATTTTTATTAGTCAAAATTTTTTATGGTATCTGGGGTGTATCTTGAGTGCATGTTGGTTTAACGACGGACACCCCTACTCCTCCCTTTTTATCCGTTTTTTTTAAGCATCTTCAATGCGAACAACTTTTTAACATTTGATTAATATTTTTTAGTTTTAGGAAATTTATCAGCACTTTTATTTGTGCCCTTACTTGTCAGCCCATTGAAATTTTCTTAGAATAGGTTCCGGTTGGATTAGGGGGCTGGGATTAAAGGGTAGGGGTGAAGACATCCTGAAAACTATTTTACAAAGGCAAATGGACAAAGCTCTGGTTTCCAACTAATCTCAATAACCTGTTAGAGGCCGATAAATTCCTGCAGGCGGCCCCCTGAAGATTAAAAGGTTGGTCCATGAAGCTATTTCGATGATATCCTCTTGCCTCACAACACAGCACGAGAAGTCCCCGATTATACCCTGAAACCAGCTTCCAGTCCCTACATTGGAGCAGGGAACCCTTCTTTTTGGTGGGCTACATGTTTTATTGTAAGTTTTGTTGTTTTTGTTGTGTGTAATTTTTTTGTTAATATACTCTTCAAGTTTGATTTGTTCTTTTTAAGAGAGCTTCGAGCTCTCTAAAGCTACAGGATTCTGCAGGAACCACCGATGCACTACCCGGTGCCCAAGAAAGTTGTCGTTTCATTTATTCTTTTCTTTGTTTGACAAAGTGGCGCCCGAGCACGTTACCTTTTTATTATTTCATGATAATTAAATTTTTTTAAAAACAAACTATTAATCATTTCAAAACCCAAAGTAATAGTTTTGTTAAAAATTTTGATAGGCTTTTTGTTTTTTTTTTTTTGAATTTCAGTAACATTGTTTGTTTATACTACATTATGTGCGATACAGTCTTGTAAGACGAAAACCAAGTTTTTTGTTTTGTGACGATGTATTCAATGTGTTTATCCAATTTCGATGTAAAGTCTATCTGTATGCCTAGGTATTTAATTTAAAATGATAATAATGAAGAAAAAATTTATAGTAAGTTACAAAGTCAAAATTTTTTTTGTTATTCCCAGTCCATTTCATGCCCCAATTGATAAATGTAGTTTGAAATTATTACTTGCAGTTTAGTTGTAACATTATTTTTGTGTTATTTGACGCATGTTTAAAATTGTCTTTTAGTTTGTCCCACATATGAACAATTGCAGTTTCCTATTTTACAATTTATTTGATAAACCAGATTTGAATTATAATTTTATTTAATTTTATGAGGGTTAAGTTTTATGTTTGTTTTGTAGACACCTGATATGTTATATTATTTAGAATATTTTTTAGTTTGAAAGTTATTTGTTATATATATGGTAAGATGATTGCGTTATTTATATATGACTTATTTTCATTTGAATTACCTACTTGTTATTAATATGTTATATTTTATATTTGTAAATTTTTAAATTCTTATATTTGTACAATTTTCCATAGATACCTTCGGTTATCGTTATGTTTTAATAGAATATTTACTAATTTTATATTTGCTTTATGATATTTTTTATCAGATAAATCTAATGCACAATCTATCAAACCATAAATTACACTTATGTTAAATAGGATGGTTTAAATGAAAGTTAAGGTACCTCCCAGAAAAGGTGTTTGTGTTAGTAATTAAAGAATTTTAATTTTTTTATTTATTTCTCCTTTTGTGTAGTCACCCACTTCCCCGAATCGACAATACCTTGGAAAGTGTGACTATAGCTAAGCGGTTTTCTATTCTTGATTTGAAAGGTGAATACTGACAGGTAGAAGTCCACCCGCAAAATAAATAGAAAACTTAATTTATGACAAATTTATGTGAAGCCTTTTGAATTGTGCAATACACCTCCAACGTTTGAAAGGCTGATGGACACTGTACTACATAGACTCCACTGGAAGACATAGTTAGTTTATTTAGACAACACCATCATACTCGGAAAAACATTTGATGACCATTTCCGAAACGTGACTGAATTTTTAGGAAATTGGCAGCCGCACAATTGAAACTGAGTCCAAAGAAATGCATCCTGTTTGAAAGAAAGGTGAAGTATTTGTGATACGGCATAACACCAGGAGAGATTAAGACCGATCCTGATAAAGCGGACATGAACTTGAAAGCTTTCTGGTCTTACTATAGAACCATTGAACATTGGAGCCCCAAGTTTGACTTACCGACAATTCAAGGAGTTTTTGGTAGTTGACGCTGATGCATTAATGGAGTACTGTTGCCCCCTAGTGTGTGTATATATGTTTTCTTTATTCTATGTTTTTTGTCTAGTTTGTATGAAAATTTTTTACTTAAGTATAAGTAATATTTGGCGATTCTTGAATTCGCATCCTTTGTTTTCATTCTACGTAGTTTTATGTTTAGAGATAAAGCTGTTAAAATAAGATTTCTGCTTATAAGAGAAAAAATGAATTAGCTGCATCAGTTTATATTCTATGTTATAAAAATGATGTAAAGCAAAGGTTCTGCTTACAACTGTCCAATAACTGAAATATTCATTGGTCCAATAACTGACTGATATAGACAAGCAGAGTCGTAGACGAAGTCGCGAAAAAGTGACGGTGATTGTTCGCTCGCACCACGCACGTTTTATTTTCTTCATTTTATTTTGACCTTATGTTCATTTTCTTATGTTTTATTCCATTCAGTTCTGTTTTATCTATAATTACGTTCATCAGTCTCCTTTATCCTCCCCGCTACAAGCTGCAATTAATGAAATTAAGGTAAGTAATGTATCTATAATTACGTGCAGCAGCAAAGAAGTTTGGGATTACAAAGGCTACGCTGGAGTTTAAAATTAAAAACCCTGGTCACAAGGATACCTTTGGTCCTTCACAAGTCCTCAGTATGTGGGAAGAGATGGAATTATATGGGTATGTAGTAAAATTACTAATTAACGTTTTTATATTGTCACTTCTATGATAAATATAACACCTACTTGTAGGTGAATATGCGAGTTAGTAATAAGGGGATTTCTAAAAGAAAAATAAGACATTTAAGACAGTGTCCAGAACTTCTTAATCGAAAATCCTCGACCTAATCCATTTAATAATAATAGACCAATTGGTTCAAGGTAAAGTGCAAATTTTTAAAGTCAAGTAATAAGTATAGTTTTTTCTGGCAGGCACTTCTACGAAGACATCCAATAGTAGTAGAGAGAACTAGCGGAGCTATTAGTGGTACAAGTGCTTGTGTATCCGTATCAAATATAAGAAAATGGTTTAATGAAATTAGAATATACCTAACGTCTAAGAATATTGAGCTCAATGATCCATCCCGCATATACAATGGCGATGAAACTGAGTTTCAAATTTGCCCTACTACAGGTAAAGTTTTTGCATATTAAATTGAGAGAGGATCACAAAAAGAATGCGTCACTTTTCTGCGTCGAGGATGTCATGTCCACCAATGATTGTCTATCCTTATAAAAGGATCCCAGAAAAAATATTCAGCACTGTAAACGAGAATTGGGGCATAGGAAAATTGGACAACAGTTGGATGACAGCCGATTTGTTTTATGATTTCATTAAAAATACATTTTATATACCCACATTTGCTCAATAACAATATACAATTTCCGGTGGTTTTCTTTGTGGATAGACAGGGGGTGATACTGCCGCGTTCCGTTTTCGTTCGTTTTCGCGCATGACGTCACGCGGAGAGTAAAGTCCATATACGGGGTGCCCGTAACATGCGCTTTGTAACTGAGTTATTTTACAAGTTAAAAAAAAATTTTTTTTTTAAATATGCTTACCATGATTTGTTTTATAGCTTCAAAAGATAAAATAAAATGAGCTCAGAAATAATAATTTCAATTACAGAACTAGTTCCGGTGGCGTTTACGGTACGAACGTTGCAAAAACGGTGCCAGATAGAGCAAAAGTGCATATAAACAATTAAAGCGCAAAATTTACTACAGCATACTCCCCGGGAGCATATATCTATCTCTAATAGTTTAGTAAATACAGACGTCCAAACTTGCACTTATAACTCGCACATAATGTTGGGCGCCCGTTGGATGCCTGTTCGTGACGCAAGCCCTAGAGGAGAATGATGCATTAACGGCGCAAGATAGAGCAACATTGCATGTAAACAATTTTGTAGATCGAAAAATTTCATACATAATAGTCCGCGAGAGGGTATATCTGTCTCCAACGGTTTAGGAGATACAGGCATTCAACGGGTGCCCAACATTATGTGCTAGTTATAAGTGCAAGTTTGGTTGTCTGTATTTCCTAAACTATTAGAGATAGATATATGCTCCTGGGGAGTATGCTGTAGTAAATTTTGCGCTCTATAAAATTGTTTATATGCACTTTTGCTCTATCTGGCACCGTTTTTGCAGTGTTCGTGCCGAAAACGCCAGCGGAACCAACTCTGTAATTAAAATAATTATTTTTGAGCTCTTCCTCAGAGAAATTAAGACATTTTATCTTTTGAAGCTATAAAACAAATCATGGTCAGCATCTTTTGGTTGAAAAGTTTTTTTCTAACTTCTAAAATAACTAAGTTACAAAGGAAAATCGCATTTTACAAGCACCCCGTTTATGGAATTTACTCTCCACGTGACGTCAGCAGTGGAAGGGGCACCTGCGCAATATCAAATATTAATCAAAAGGAAAATAAATAAGAACACTTGGTTTGTTTCACAAAATTTAATTGCACGTCTCTGACATGTGTTTCGGTTGTTACACCATCTATATAACCAAGTGTTTTTAGTTATTTTTCTTTTGATTATTTAAATATGTTTCACCAAGAGCCCAGCGAAATATCAGTCACCACTACCGTATGTTTATTGGTAAATGTCTCTAGGGGTCGCCTCCTCGCGACAAAAAAGGAGCTAATCCTATCGGGTCAATCTGTCAACCACAGTAGTCATGCAAGTAAGAATATGTGTTAACAATTAATTTTCAAGCAATGTTTTTATCTTTAAGTGAAATTTTTGATTTTTTGAACTCATTAGTGAAAAGCCGTAATTTTATTGAAGGAGAGAAAATTGTGAATGCTGCACATTTGATTTATTGTGGCATATTAAATAGTGAAAATAGTCAATATGAGTTACTATCGTATTTTATACAATCATCTGAACCTCGAGGAACTCCTCATGAAATTACAACGAAGATCAATGAAAATGGGAAAATAACTTCGGCTAAATGTACTTGCACTGCTGGATTAAGTCAACGATGCAAACATGTAGCAGGTGTACTAAAATTTTGTAATAGGTAAGTATGTCAACAAAACTTAACCATTTGCTGATGAAGTTTTTCTTTTCAAAGGATTTTATAAAGTTGAGTTAATTAATTATATAAAACATTCTTTTTTAGAAATGATACAAGTAAATTAAAAACGGTTTCGTCTACTGACAGAAAGTGCCTTTGGAATACTTCTCGTAATTCCTGTTTGGAGCAGTGTATTCCTAAGCCTCTGATGGAGCATGGATGTTTTAAAATAAAAAAAAATCATATTGAATTACCAGATCATATCAAAGAATGTATAAAGAAGAAAATGTTTACGCAAGATTTAAAGTCATCATTATCAGAACATTATTAAGTTGGTGTGAGCTTATTTAACGAATATCTTCCCTGAATACATAAGGAATATTCCCGGCTTTCCTGAAACATCTAGAAAACACCAGCAAAGATCAATGGGAAAACAATTGGATTACGAGAAGGCTGAAGAATTCCCAAGAAAGAAGCTGAAAAGACTATAAAAGGCGAACCGGCCCGCACCGAGTGACAGTGGACAGCTGATGTGTACTAGATGTGTACAAGCGTAGCGATCGATAGCGAACTATAGGCGATACTATTCATAGAGTGCGATTTCAGGCGGTGGTTATAGTAACAGCGAGAGGAAGAAAAGACTTTTAATGAAATAAATTGTGTAGACTTCTTTATAACTGTAGTGTAGTCAAATTAACTTTAGTAATTAAATAAATTCGTTGTTTTGTTTTGTTAATTGTGTTTTCCGTGACCGAACACGTCACATTTGGTGTCAGTAGTGTGGGATAGTAAGGGAATTGAAGATTCCCGAAGAAAGTTAGTGTGACAGATCGTAGAAGAGGTCCGAAGAGAAGAAGAATTTTGAAGCCTTATGCCAGAAACAAGAAGATAATCGACAATAATGGAAGAACAAATAAAGGCTTTAATGGAAATGATGATGGCAATGGAGGCAGGCCAGGAAGAAATGAAGGAAGAAATTAAAGCAGAAAAAGAAGGAATTAAGGCAGTTCAAGAGAAATTAATCGAAGATATGAGGACAATAGAAATTGAACAAGAAGGATTAAAAGAAGAATTAAAGGAAATACGACAAGAATTGGAGACGAGGCAAGAGAAGCTAAGAGATGAGTTGAAAGAAGTACAAGAGGAAGAGAAGATGCGACAGAAGGTCGAGAACACAAGACCGGCTAGAGAAGTAAAGTCCGAAGACACTGCGAAAGCAATCAGAATTAAACCATCGGCTTTCGACGGAAAAGTTTGCTGGTCTTTGTACAAACGACAGTTCGAGGCAGCGGCAGAAGCAAACAACTGGAACGATTTTGAGAAAGCTACGGCGCTGGTCATAGCTCTGCGAGGAGAAGCAATGGACGTCCTTCAAGGTATTTCAGAGCGCCAACAACGGACTTCTCTGCGCTGCTAGAGCGACTTGAAATGAGATACGGCGACAAACATTTGCAACAAGTGTACCAAACTCAACTGAAGTGTCGCAATCAGAGGACATCAGAAAATCTACAGGAGTTCGAGGCCGATGTGGAACGTCTGGTTAGATTGGCCTATCCTACCGCTCCGCAGGACTTCGCAGACCAGCTAGAGTCCAAACATTCGTCGATGGTGTAAGGGACACCGATTTACATCAAGTTCTTCGTTAGGCCCGCCACAAGACTGTGAGTGACGCACTGGCGCACGCCTTAGAATTCGAAGCTGCAAAACAAGCTTCCAAAGGCCACGTGCGTGTACGCCAAACAGCTGTTGAACACGACGAATACAAGAATGAAGTCAAAAAGCTGATCAGGGAATGCGTCGAAACTGTCAAGAAGACTACCATCAACGACAAGAGAGAATCGGCCAAATGTTGGGAATGCGGGAAGGTCGGTCACTTTTCCCGAGACTGTGGCCAAAACAAAGGAAGACCACGGTGCTGGGAATTTGGAAGGCCCGGACATTTACAGCGAGACTGTCCGGCCGATGAACGCCATGCGGACCGACAATAGCCAGGGAAACTAAGATCAGCCAACTTTGAGGGGCGCAAGTTGGCTTCTCCTCACCAAGCCCCAACATAAATCGTCGTTTCCCAACTAAACGGAACCAAGTCCTTATTCGTCGACGGTTACATCAACAAGAAGAAGGTTAGAATGGTGGTCGATACGGGAGCTTCAAAGAACATAATCCGGCCGAAAATTTTTAACAAGTGGAGAATCCGTCCCCTGCAGAGGAAGCTACGTTAGACCACGGTTACCGAAGAAACAGCGCCGATTAGAGGAGAATGCGACATCGAGTTGAGACTGGGAGAAGTATGCCTTCGACATAAGGCACTGGTAGCCGATGTCGCCGACGACGTGATCATCGGATTGGACCTTCTTGATTAAAACAAAATTAATCTAGATTTAGGCTCCGGCATTGTACGCATCGGCAGGGAAGTGTTGGTGATGACAAACCCCACCAAAGAGTACGGTCTTCGAAAGGTCATCGTAGCAGAAGACCGGTTACTACCTGCTAGATCCGAGGTAGTTCTCAAAATAAACATCGACGGCGAAGGTGCGGATGGTTTGGTGGGGACAGTAGAAGCCAAAACCCGGACTTAACACAGAAAGCCATACTGATAGGACGAACACTAATTCGAACTGGGACGCCGAACGCATCGGTCAGGGTGGTCAATCTGAAGGACTTCGAGCAAAAAGTGTGTAAAGGAATGGAAGTAGGAGTCCTTGAACCCGTGGTGTCCATCCTCCAGTGCGAAGTTGAAGCTGAATCCTCAATGGCAAAGAGCGAACCACTTCCAACCGTTCTTCAAGACTTAGTGCGGCGTTCTGCCACAAACCTTAACAGCGAACAAATTAGAAAGTTCGAAGAACTGCTCAGCAAGTATCGAAACGTCTTCGCCCTCTTTGACAACGACTTTGGGAGAACGAATCTGACATACCACCGTATAGACACGGGATCAGCTCGTCCTATTAAACAACCATCTAGAAGAGTTCCATGGGCTAAGCAAGAAGAAGTCAACAACCTGGTGAAGAACATGGAAGAACAGGGGGTAATCGAACCATCACAAAGTGCTTGGGCTTCTCCGATAGTGTTGGTTAGGAAGAAGGATGGATCGACCAGGTTCTGCGTTGACTACAGGAAGCTCAACGACGTAACCTTAAAGGACAGCTATCCCTTACCCAGAATCGACGACACCCTTGACAGCCTGGTTGGTGCCAAATGGTTTTCAACGTTACATATGAAGAGTGGATACTGGCAAGTTGAACTGGATCCACAAGACAAACAGAAGACCGCATTCACGACTGGTTACGGACTGTGGCACTTTAACGTTATGCCATTTGGACTATGTAACGCTCCCGCCACCTTCGAGCGACTTATGGAAAATGTGCTACAAGGGCTGAATTGGAAGGTTTGTCTGGTGTACCTAGACGACGTGATAGTACTGGGAAAGACGTTCGAAGACCATCTCCAGAATGTCGAAGAAGTATTCAAGAAGTTTTCAGCAGCTAAGTTAAAACTCAGTCCCAAGCAATGTAATCTGCTCTGTAAGGAGGTTGGAGGTTGGCCACGTTATCACCTCAGAAGGAATAAGAACTAATTCTGACAAGACTGAAGCTGTGAGAAGTTGGCCTGTCCCGAAGAACCAACACGACTTAAGAAGCTTTTTGGGGCTGTGTTCCTATTACCGACGAATCGTAAAGGGATTTACAGATAAAGCTCGACCGCTCCTCAAGTTAACAGAGGATGGTGTCCCTTTCCAATAGTCAGAACGGTATCAGCAAGCTTTTGAAACGTTGAAGTCTACCCTTTCTCAAGCCCCAATATTGACGGATGCCAGCAGTGTAGGAATTGGTGGTGTACTGTTGCAGATGCAGGAAGGAAAAGAGAAAGTCATTGGCTACTTCAGTAAGGCACTGTCAAAGCCGGAGCAAAACTATTGCGTGACCCGTAGATAATTGCTGGCAGTCGTCAAAACTCTAGAACATTTCCATAAGTATCTCTGCAGACGAAAATTCCTGTTAAGGACAGACCATGCATCCCTGAAATGGCTGCTGCAATTTAAAAATCCAGAGGGACAACTGGCTCGATGGCTACAGCGGCTATCGAGCACCGTGCTGGAAAACAACATGGAAACGCTGATGTACTCTCGCGAAGACCATGCTCGAAAAATTGCTAACATTGCATGGCCGCCGTAAAGAAGGAACCAGTCAACTTGGCAAGGATCTGTCAGACGATTGTGGAACCTGAAGAACACTGGCAGAACGAAGACCTGGCGAAAGACCAAGATAACGACGAAGACATTTAACCGATACTGCGGTGGAAAAAAGCAGGAACAGCACGACCTACCTGGGCAAATGTTAGTAGTTCGAGTACCACGAAGAGCTATTTAGCCTTATGGGATTCACTCATCATTGAGAATGGGGTACTAAAACGAGTGTAAGAAAGCCCTGACGGAACTAAAATTCGACATCAAGTAATTCTCCCGAAGAACAGAGTCAACGAGGTGCTGACAGAAGTCCATGGAGGTGTTGGTGGAGGACAATTCGGATTAACAAAGACGTTGGAGAAGGTGCGAGAGCGATTTCACTGGCTAAAGTGTAGAAGAGACGTCGAAGATTGGTGTAGGAAGTGTCCAACGTGTGCGTCAGCCAAGGGACCTCAGACTCGAAGCCGAGTGCGAATGAAACAGTACAATGTTGGTGCCCTATTTGAAAGGATAGCTCTGGACGTAGCAGGACCATTCCCAACCACAGCTGCTGGCAATAAGTACATCTTAGTAGTGATGGACTATTTCAGCAAATGGCCTGAAGTGTACGCAATTCCAAATCAAGAAGCCACTACGGTCGCTGGAATGTTGGTAAACCAATGGATCAGTCGGCATGGAGTTCCGATGGAGATCCACTCTGACCAGGGATGGAACTTCGAATCCGCGGTATTCCGGGAAGCCTGTGAGCAGCTAGGGGTACAAAAAACTAGGACAACTCCATTACATCCACAATCTGACGGAATGGTCGAACGGTTTAACGCGACGCTGGAAACCAATTTGAAAATGGTTGTTAACGGTCACCAGACAGACTGGGACCAGCACATACCTTTGTTCCTGTTGGCCTTTCGAAGTGCGGTTCATGAGACCACCGGCAGAACACCAGCCAGCATTCTATTTGGAAGAGAGCTGAAGTTACCGATGGACACCCGGTTTGGACACCCAGAAGGTCGGCGACCTTCAGCTACCGACTACGCACAGCAGCTAGAGGAACGACTCGATAGCATCCATAGAGCCGTTCGTAACAAGACATCGTGTTCATCTAAACGTTTTTTAAGGGCCCGCCTCGTCTGTCCGATGTAAAACGACCAACAGGTTGATGTTTTTCAGTGTGGATTGGTTGTATCATTATACAATCCTTTTTTTGGTTATTCACCAGATGGTATAATATTTAACAATAATGTACTTGCAAAATTAATAAAAATCAAGTGTCCATTCAGTGAAAAAACTTTAGGAATTAATGAGGTCATTAACAAACTAGACTATGTGCAATTAGATAACTATAATAATTTAATTTTAAAAGGAATGCATATTGTGACGAGTTCGGTCACGGAAAATACAATTAACAGAACAAAACAACGAATTTATTTAATTAAGTTAATTTGGCTACACTACAGTTATAAACAAGTCTACACAATTTAGTTCACTAAAAGCCTCTTGTCCCGCTCGCTTCTACTATAAACACTCGCTATACCATAGACAATATGACTTCTAACGCCTGTTGTTCGCCTATCGATCGCTTCGCATCCAAACATCAGCTGTTCACTGTCAACTAACTCGGTGTGAGCGTCTCGCCTTTATATAGTTTTTTCAACCTTTTTCTAGGGAATTCTACAGCCGTCTAGTAATCCAATTGTTTTCCCATTGATCTTTGCTGGTGTTTTCTAGATGTTTCAGGAAAGCCGAGAATATTCCTTACGTATTCAGGGAAGATGTTCCTTAATTATGCTCACACCAACTTAATTGGCAAGTACTCGTAACACTGTCCCCTTCTTAGAATTGATCGTCCCGATCAATGTCTTGACCTTTGTAGGGCGCCAAGCGATCCAAGTGTACATCTTTCATCTTGGCCTTTGGTCCTCTCTGAATACGGTAGACCACGTCATTCAGCCTTGTGACCACAGTGTACCCCTAGCTGCTCACAGGCTTCCCGGAATACCGCGGATTCGAAGTTCCATCCCTGGTCAGAGTGGATCTCCATCGGAACTCCATGCCGACTGATCCATTGGTTTACCAACATTCCAGCGACCGTAGTGGCTTCTTGATTTGGAATTGCGTACACTTCAGGCCATTTGCTGAAATAGTCCATCACTACTAAGATGTACTTATTGCCAGCAGCTGTGGTTGGGAATGGTCCTGCTACGTCCAGAGCTATCCTTTCAAATAGGGCACCAACATTGTACTGTTTCATTCGCACTCGGCTTCGAGTCTGAGGTCCCTTGGCTGACGCACACGTTGGACACTTCCTACACCAATCTTCGACGTCTCTTCTACACTTTAGCCAGTGAAATCGCTCTCGCACCTTCTCCAACGTCTTTGTTACTCCGAATTGTCCTCCACCAACACCTCCATGGACTTCTGTCAGCACCTCGTTGACTCTGTTCTTCAGGAGAACTACTTGATGTCGAATTTTAGTTGCGTCGGGGCTTTCCCACACTCGTGTTAGTACCCCATTCGCGATGATGAGCGAATCCCATAAGGCCCAACAGCTCTTCGTGATGGTACTCGTACTACTAACATCTGCCCAGGTAGGTTGTGCTGTTCCTGCCTTTTTCCACCGCAGTATCGGTTTAATGTCTTCGTCGTTATCTTGGTCTTTCGCCAGGTCTTCGTTCTGACAGTGTTCTTCAGGTTCCACCATCGTCTGACAGATCCTTGCCTAGTTGACCGGTTCCTTCTTTTCGGCGGCCATGCAATGGTTGCAGTTCTTCGGCCATGTTCTTCGCGGGAGGGCATCAGCGTTACCATGTTGTTTTCCAGCACGACGCTCGATGCTGAAGTCGTATACTTGTAGCCGCTGTAGCCATCGAGCCAGTTGTCCCTCTGGGTTTTTAAATTGCAGCAGCCATTTCAGGAACGCATGGTCTGTCCTTAACAGGAATTTTCGTCCGTAGAGATACTTATAGAAATGTTCGAGAGTTTTGACGACTGCCAGCAATTATCTACGGGTCACGCAATAATTTCGCTCCGGCTTTGACAGTGCCTTACTGAAGTAGCCAATGACTTTTTCTTTTCCTTCCTGCATCTGCGACAGTACATCACCAATTCCTACATTCCTGGCATCCGTATCGACAATGAAGTCTGTGTCGAACTGTGGGTACGTCAGTACTGGGGCTTGAGAAAGGGTGGACTTCAGTGTTTTAAAAGCTTGCTGACATCGTTCTGACCATTGGAAAGCGACACCATCCTCTGTTAACTTGTGGAGCGGTCGAACTATATCTGCAAATCCCTTTACGAATCGTCGGTAATAGGAACACAGCTCCAAAAAGCTTCTCAGGTCGTGTTGGTTCTTCGGGACAGGCCAACTTCTCACAGCTTCAGTCTTGTCAGGATTAGTTCTCATTCCTTCTGAGGTGATAACGTGGCCAAGATATTTCACCTCCTTACAGAACAGATGGCATTTCTTGGGACTGAGTTTCAACTTGGCTGCTGAAAGCTTCTTGATCACTTCTTCGACATTCTGGAGGTAGTCTACGAATGTCTTTCCCAGTACTATCACGTCGTCTAGGTACACCAGACAAACCTTCCAATTGAGCCCTTGTAGTACACTTTCCATAAGTCGCTCGAAGGTGGCGGGAGCGTTACATAGTCCAAATGGCATAACGTTAAAGTGCCACAGCCCATAACCAGTCGTGAATGCGGTCTTCTGCTTGTCTTGTGGATCCAGTTCCACTTGCCAGTATCCACTCTTCAAATCTAACGTTGAAAACCATTTGGCACCAACCAAGCTGTCAAGGGTGTCGTCGATTCTGGGTCCTTTAAGCTTAAGCTGTCCTTTAAGGTTACGTCGTTGAGCTTCCTGTAGTCAACGCAGAACCGGTCGATCCATCCTTCTTCCTAACCAACACTATCGGAGAAGCCCAAGCACTTTGTGATGGTTCGATTACCCCCTGTTCTTCCATGTTCTTCACCAGGTTGTTGACTTCTTCTTGCTTAGCAAATGGAACTCTTCTAGATGGTTATTTAGTAGGACAAGCTGATCCCGTGTCTATACGGTGGTATGTCAGATTCGTTCTCCCAAAGTCGGTGTCAGAAAGAGCGAAGCCGTTTCGATACTTGCTGAGCAGTTCTTCGAACTTTCTAATTTGTTCGCTGTTAAGGTTTGTGGCCGAACTCTACACTAAGTCTCAAAGAACGGTTGGAAGCGGTTCGCTCTCTGCCATTGAGGATTCAGCTCCTACTTCCATTCCTTTACACACTTTCTGTTCGAAGTCCTTCAAATTGACTACTCTGACAGATGCTTTCGGCGTTTCAGTTCGAATTAGTGTTCGTCCTATCAGTATGGCTTTCTGTGTCAAATCCGGGTTTTTGGCTTCTACTATCCTCACCAAACCATCCGCACCTTCGCCGTCGATGTTTATTTTGAGAACTACCTCGGATCTAGCAGGTAGTAACCGGTCTTCTGCAACGATGACCTTTCGAAGACCGTACTCTTTGGTGGGGTTTGTCATCACCAACTCTTCCTTGCCGATGCGTAAAATGCCGGAGCCCAAATCCAGATTAATTTTTTTTCGTTCAAGAAGATCCAATCCGATTATCACGTTGTCGGCGACATCGGCTACCAGTGCCCTGTGTCGAAGGCATACTTCTCCCAGTCTCAATTCGATGTCGCATTCTCCTCTAATCGGCGCTGTTTCTCCGGTAACCGTGGTCAAACGTAGCTTCCTCTGCAGGGGACGGATTCTCCACTCGTTAACGATGTTCGGCCGGATTATCGTCTTTGAAGCTCCCGTATCGACCACCATTCTAACCTTCTTGTTGTTGATGTGACCTTCGACGAATAAGGACTTGCTGCCGTTTAGTTGGGAAACGACGATTTCTGCTGGGGCTTGGTGGGGAGAAGCCAACTTACGCCCCTCAAAGTTGGCTGATCTTAGTTTACCTGGCTGCTGTCGGTCTGCACGGCGTTCATCGGCCGGGCAGTCTCGCTGTAAATGTCCGTGCCTTCCACATTCCCAGCACCTTGGTCTTCCTTTGTTTTGGCCACAGTCTCGGGAAAAGTGACCGACCTTCCCGCATTCCCAACATTTGGCCGATTCTCTCTTGTCGTTGATGGTAGTCTTCTTGACAGTTTCGACGCATTCTTTGATCGGTCTTGTGACTTAATTTTTGTATTCGTCGTGTTCAACAGCTGTTTGGCGTACACGCACGTGGCCCTTGGAAGCTTGTTTTGCAGCTTCGAATTCTAAGGCGTGCGCCAGTGCGTCACTCGCAGTCTTATGGCGGGCCAAACGGAGAAATTGTTGTAGGTCGGTGTCCCTTACACCATCGACGAATGTTTGGACTGCTAACTGGTCTGCGAAGTCCTGCGGAGCGGTAGGATAGGCCAATCTAACTAGACGTTCCACATCGGCCTCGAATTTTTGTAGTTTTTGTGATGTCCTCTGGTTGCGACACTTTAGTTGGGTTTGGTACACTTGTTGCAAATGTTTGTCGCCGTATCTCATTTCAAGTCGCTCTAGCAGCGCAGATAAGTCCCGTTGTTGGCGCTCTGGAATACCTTGAAGGACATCCAATGCTTCTCCTCGCAGGGCTATGACCAGCGCCGTTGCTTTCTCAAAATCGTTCCAGTTGTTTGCTTCTGCAGCGGCCTCGAACTGTCGTTTGTACACAGACCAGCAAACTTTTCCGTCGAAAGTCGGTGGTTTAATTCTAATCGTATTCGCAGTGTCTTCGGACTTTACTTCACTAGCCGGTCTAGTGTTCTCGAATTTCTGTCGCATCTTTTCTACTTCTTTTTGTACTTCTTTCAACTCATCTCTTAGCTTCTCTTGTTTCGCTTCCACTTCTTGTCGTACTTCCTTTAATTCTTCCTGCACTTCGGTTCTCACCTCCTTCAGCTTTACCCTCAATTCATCTTGCATCGCTTCCATCTTTTCTTGTCCAGCTTCTACTTTATTCTTCAATTCTTCTTGTGCCAATTTCATTTCGTCCTGTCCAGCTTCCATTTTATTCTTCAATTCTTCCTGTCCACATTCCATTCTTTCTTGTCCAGCTTCCATTTTATTCTTCATTTCTTCCTGGCCTGCCTTCATTGCCTTCATAATTTCCATTAAAGCCTTTATTTGTTTTTCCTTTATTGCCGCTTGTTTTCTTGTTACTGGCATAAGGCTTCGAAATTCCTGTTCACTTCGGATCTCTCCTACGATCTGTCGCACTAACTTTCTTCGGGAATCTTCAATTCCCTTACTATCCCACACCTGACACCAAATGTGACGTGTTCAGTCACGGAAAACACAATTAACAAAACAAAACAACGAATTTATTTAATTAAGTTAATTTGACTACACTACAGTTATAAACAAGTCTACACAATTTAGTTCACTAAAAGCCTCTTGTCCCGCTCGCTTCTACTATAAACACTCGCTATACCATAGACACTATGACTTCTATCGCCTGTTGTTCGCCTATCGATCGCTTCGCTTCCAAACATCAGCTGTTCACTGTCAACTAACTCGGTGTGAGCGTCTCCCCCTTATATAGTTTTTTCAGCCTTTTTCTAGGGAATTCTACAGGCGTCCAGTAATCCAATTGTTTTCCCATTGATCTTTGCTGGTGTTTTCTAGATGTTTCACGAAAGCCGAGAATATTCCTTATGTATTCAGGGAAGATGTTCGTTAATTATGCTCACACCAACTTAATTGGCAAGTACTCGTAACAATATGTATTTTTTTCAGATTCAATTTGGCATGGCCATGTCAAACATTGATAGTACTGATTTCATTATTTATTCGTCTTATAGCAAAGAAATAAAAATCATTACAGTTAATTTTGATGTGAATTACGCTGCAGATTTAATGTTATCATTAAAACAAATTTATTTTAATAATATGTTACATTTCATATGTGAAAAAGAAACTTCATTACATTAATGTCTAAAAAATTTGAAAACTTATAAAATAAAAAACTTCTTATATGTGAAAAAAATTAGTATATATTGATAAAGTTACAACCTTATAATATCAAAATAATTTTAAGTTGTTTTAAGAAATTTATCGTTTTTAAGAATAGGTGAGTTCATATTTTTAATTACGGAAATGATAGTAAATATTTCTTCACCTTTTCTTACTAATCCAATCGGCATATGTAAATCTAATACTTTAAATACTTTTAATCTCTGATTAGATCGTTCTACATGAACACGAGCTTTGGCAATTTTTGCACTTAGCAGTGCTTCATCTTGAGAAAATTGTTGCTGGTCTTTTTTGAATGGCGGACGAATTAGTCTGATGTCTTTATTTTTGCACAATGTATCTACTCTAAATCCTTTATCAGCCATAAACGCATCACCATGTTCTAAAAGATTTAATACACAAAACTGCTCAAATATTGCGTCGTCTGCTCTTCCACCATACATATTACTAATGAAGGAGATCATTCCACCTGGAGTAACACCAGTCATGAATTTGATCGTATTTGATTCTTTATATCTCGAAGTTGCCTGTTGACAACATAAATTTTTTGGTTTCTGAATAAATATTTCAATACAGTCTAATACGATTCGAACATCACTAAAATTACGAAAGTACTCAGGGATATTCCTTGAAATTTCTTCTTTAGACGGAAACAGAACTCCTTTTTTTTAAACAACAGTAAACCATATCGATCATCTTCAAAATTACTCTTCGACATTGACAAGCTGATGACTGTCTAAACAAGATTGCTGAGATGGCATAAGATATGTTGTGCTTCAATTTCATAAAAGTCATAATAACTACTTTTTAATATTCTTTTATTACATTCATAATGAGGATATCCTAATTCAATGATATTTATTAACGTACTCAAAAAATTGAAACTATTAATTCCAGTGTTAATGGTTTCACATAAATCCAAAATTAAATCACCACAGTAAAACCTGTACTCCAATATCATTTAAGTTTTTTTCTCCCACTTTGAACCTCAAGTCTGAAGATTATAGCAGAAGAAGCACTAACAATAACATAATTTATATCATTATTTTCTGTAGTTGGAAGGTCAGAAGATGTAAAATCATTTTCTTCATCATTTAAGTTATCACAATTTTCATTTTGGCAGATTATACTATTTTCAGTAAAAATTTTTTCTCTATTTAATCTTCTCATACTTCTATTAATTTGTTGCTGGTCATCTAGGTGCTCTTCTACTTTACATGTAGGCAAATTACAGGAAGGTATGGCATCTTTCTTTAAATATTTTAAACCTATAAAAACAAAATCAATGTCTCACAGTAATATTTGAAATATTAATTAATATAATGAGCAACTAACATTTGACCATCACTAGTAACTTGAAACAATTATGTATACCATATATTATGAATATTTACCAGGTGGAACATAATCACTCTTCTTGAAATGTAATGAACAAACTTGCAAATGCTGGGTTACTTTCTTCCCAATTTTTAAAACTTGTTGCCATTTTTTGTGGCAATCAACTTTTTCGAAATTACCAAAATATTTTTTTATTTTAACATAATTCCTATTTGGTTTTGTAAAAAAAGGGGAAACGAACGTCCGGATTGTCACACCCGTTGCTTTTACAATTGTAAACACAACAAAACATTTTAATCGTTGTACTTTTTGGAGAAAATCTTGCTCCATTTTTTTCTAATTGTTCTTCCATCTTTTTAAATGATTTTATTTCTTTTGTTCGCGTAATAAAAAAGCAAAAAAATAATTACACACGTATCTTTTCGTATTGTTTGTATGACAGCTGACCCGATAGGATTAGTTCGAATTTTCGTCGCTAGAAGCAAAGACATCTTCAAATAGTTGTATCATGGTAGATGGACACGAATCTCACCTAACGTACGAATTAAGCAAGCTGTGCAACGAGTTAAATAATGAAATTATATATATGTGGCGATTTTTCGGCCTATAAAAAATGGGCAGTTATAGTTCTTAATAGAATGACGTTGGTTTCACTATTGGGCGAGGTTGTAACAAAAACTATCAAATCAGACACACTCATCAGTGGATTCAAGGTATGCGAATTTTATCCGGTTAACCCAGATTGAATTGACCTTTCGAAATGTGTTCAATAACTGGAGCGGTTACCCTACTATCCCAAATTCTGGAGTGGAAAAGTCATCGAATACTTAAGCAAAACACTTTAGAAACAAGAAAGTAACTACTGTATTACCCGACGAGAACTACCGGTTGTGGTTAAAACCCTTGCATATTTCCATAAATACCTGTATGGACGGAAGTTATTTTTAAGGACGGATCATGCATCACTGATTGTAATTCAGAGATCCAGAAGATCAGAATGCACGATGGTTTCAGCCGCTGCAGAGTATGAGTTCGAAATTGAGCATCGTCCCGGAAAATAACATGGCAACACATATGCATTGTTTCGGAAACCGTGTGTGGAAGACTGCAAACACTGTTCATCACCGTTCAGCCTGAAGAACCCTGGAAAGAAAAACAGAATCTCGATACTCAAGACTGTCGTAGGCAGATATGAGCCATATGAGCCAACAAGAAAGAGTTAGTGGTGTTGGAATATAAGTAATTATATTGGTGGTATGAGGGTAGATGAGACGACATAGCGTGTGTTTAGTACAGCGAGCACGGAAATGCCGCGTCGCGTTTGATTTTTTCTTGTTGCTTGACCATTGGATCGTAGAGACGTACCGATTCTGTCAACGAGCTCGATCCGAGGAACCACGGTGTAACTGCTGGCAAGTTACGTAAAACGTGTAGGGTCGGATACCCGCAGATTAATGGTTTTTTTGGTAATCGATATTGATCCAGAGCGATCTTTATTAAATTCAGTTTGATCATAGTACTAACTGCGGTTGATACCCGGCTTCTAAGTACTCTCTGAATCTTTGAAATTTATTGAAATATATTAAAGATTTTCTCTTGTGTAAACCATAATCAAACTACAAGTTTTAATCAGTAGTGAAAATTGTAGATTTGCTGAACTTATTTACTGTTGAAAGCCTCACGAGGCAGATAAAAGTGTGAAGGTCTAATCAAAGGTGACTGTTCGTTGTGCAAAACGGAAAAACTGTTAATTTTGATAAAACTAAAATGTTAATTTAGCGTTATTCACAGGATGTTAATTTGTTTCGTTAATTGAATAAAGATTGTGTAACTTTTTGTTAAAAGACTTTTCATTCAGTGAAATTAAAGGATACTTTTTTTTATTATTTAACTGTAAAATTTGAATTAACACTAGTGATTTATTAAATTTTGTGGAAATTAAAAAACTGAATTCTCAAATCTTAATCACCCTATCCGATTTCGTCAATCCTGAATACAGTCCAGTCATTCGAACTATTGGGCCCCCTACAATTCCCTTACTTTAGACCACGACGTTTTGAAACGGATTTGGGAAGAACTAGGTTTCAGAAGTTTTAAAAGCAGACATTTCGGGGTTACAAAGTCTCTTGGAAAATTGCGATCGATCCTATTGGCCATGAATTAGGTATGCTGTGGAAGACTGATGCTAGAAAAGCCTGACATGAGCCGGCAGGCTGTATAACCCGTCGAGGCGGAAGGGACGTTTCGGGAAACTACAGCAAGTTTGGGATGTTCGTTATACGGTTTTTCTACGCATTAACTGCGTGGTTTACGGGATTCTAGCGGGACCTCTACCCAAAACGATGATCGTCCACCTGGCGGTCCAGGTTGTGATAGCGTCCAAGACTTGTTCTTCAATCCGTTTGAGAACTTCCACTGGTATTTCATACGGACCCGGGGTTTTCCCGCTTTTTGTTGTTCCTATTGCTCGTTTTACCTCTTCTTTCAGGATCGTTGGTTCTGTTTCTTCCCCGCTGGTAGAGTCTATCTCTTCTTTCTGATCTCCGAACAGGTCTTTGATTTTTTCCCATTGTCGTATCTGTTCCTCTACATCTGTTATAATGTGTCCGTCATTATCTATTAGAAGCTACTAGTTTTGTGTTCTACCTGTTCCATTAAACTCTTTGGACTTTCTGTGGAGGTGGTGTAGATCCTGTCGTTGTTGTAACAATAGCGCCAACTTTGATATCTCTTGTACCAATGTGATATCATTTATTCAGAAAAAATGTCAAACTTAATAGCTTCAATACCCAATGAATATCGAAATTTAACAAAAGTGTAAACCTTGATACCTAGTACCAAGTGACTTCGAAGTTTAGAAAATGTGTTACCTTTGATATCTTCAGTACTAACGTTATGGTGAAGTTCAATAAAAAAAAAAACTAAACTGCTAGTATTATAACGCACAAGCAATTAATCTTTGTTGTGCAATGCAATTGCGACACTATGAGTCTTAAGTCATGTTACCAAAGCTTCACAAAGTATTGGGAAAGACCAATCTTTAGATCACCTTTTGAGGCAGTCGAATACGATAAAATGGTGTTTCAATAATTTTGATATACACAGAGCAATAGGGTGCGAATGAATGAAATGAATTATGTTACGTCTCGCGTGTATATGTATATACGTATATGTTGTGTATATGTATATTTCTTTCTTTTTCTAATTTATAGTTGTATGTGTGTTTATTTACAAACTAACAAAGGAGGCCCTTTTTTCTAAAATTACAAAAATAAAAAAACCAAATTGTCATGGATAAGAACAAAAAAACAAATAACAACAAAAAATTAATAGAAAAGCAACAAGAATTCAATTACATTCTGAAGACCAACAGTTATTAATAATCAACATATATATTTGTAAATAGTTGATTTATAGTGTGTTACAATAAAAGGCAATAAAATTCAAGAAAATGCTTAATTCAATAAAAACAAGAAAAATCCGAACGCATAACAGAGGCTGGATACCAGATACGGCCTCGCATCAAACAAATTATTAAATTACGTTCTAATTCACAAACTGCCCTTGGCGGTGGATCTATTCTAGTGGTAATAATGGCATTTACTATATTTATAGGGTAGTATTAGTAGAAAATGGAATATTTACAACAATATATATGTGTTTACTTATTTCACAAAACAGCTTATTTGGAAGTTTCGTATGCAAGTTGGAGTAGCTTGCATGTTGCAGATAGAACCTATACCTATTCGTTACTTGTACAAAAATTAGTTAAATACAAATAAAAGTGCCTGCATCACAAAGAATTGATGTAGTGTAGTTTTTATGTTGAAATAAGGCTTACACGGCGACTTGGTTTGCTTGTTATTCCTGAAATTTTTCTATGGCCGCTGCCTCGGAGATATAGGTATTAGTAGCGTTGTCATGTTCTACCTGATTTCGTATCGGCGCTTCACATAAATCTTATTAAGATAAAACTACAATAATTTTCACGCTTTCTTGAAGTTGTTAATTTCTTTCTTTAGTTTTATAAGAGAATCAAACTAGAGTTTTCTTTCCGTCTTAGCACGTCTAGTCAATCAGTTAAAGTATTTTTCATTCTTTGTGTTGCTATTTATTAAGATCCTAAATGAATAATGAATAGGTCTGTTCAAACCTTCGATACAATAAATAGCACTGACTCAGCTGTAAATTACTGCAATCGGAGGCCGGAGGCCAAGATAATTGGATTGGTTGCGTGATATTGGTCGACTTATTAGTAAAGGGTAGTCCATTTAAAGGTAATTTATTTCTTAGATTTTGTAATTCCGAATTAAGCTATTACATTTTCCTCTAGCGCCTTCATTCGAATTATCTATGTAACACGATTTAACCATGACTGCAAAAAATAGTTAGGGTACAGTACATTCTTTCGCTTCTACTCACATGCGCAGAACTACTAAAGTGATTCCATTGCGTCGTTTTTTAGGTCTGGCAGCATTGTATTTTTATTGTGCTTGAGATACGTGGTGTTTATGTAGAGAAAAAAATATGTTACTAGTAGGTATTTTATGTTAATTTAAAGTTGATGATGTTAATATGCTACTTATTTATATTAAATACAAATATATATATTGAGAGCTACTGTGCTTTTATAATACTCATAAAGATTTCTGCTTGTAATGGGCTCAGGGGATTACCCATAATTAAACCCTCCGTGCAGGTAAATATTTCATCATTGAGCTTGAAATAATTTTGAAATAAACAGACCGAAAGCGTTTATAATTTCTTGATTTTCATCCTTACACTTATTCTTTTTACTTAAAAGCCTTTTTATGACTTATTTAGGTGGTATACTAGGAAATAGATTTTCTACATCAAAGGAAATAAGTTTGTTATTGTTAGGCATATTTATATTTCTTATGTTTGATATTAATTCAAAAGAGTTTTTAATACTAAATTTATAATTAAGTTGACACTTATTTGTAATTAAATTAATTAGGAAGCGTGAGATTTTTATAGAAGGAGCAGAAACAAAAGAGACAACTGGTCGTATGGGATAATTATTTCTGTGTAGTTTTGTTAAAGAGTATAATCGAGGTACTAGAGAATTCATATTAGTTAGTTTGTATTTTTAATATCTTTGAATATATGTTGGATCTATTAATGAAAGATTTAATTTGTAACTGATATTTATTTGTAGGGTCTATTTTTAATTTTGGATATTTTGTTGGATTTAAAAAATCTAAGGTTTTTTTAATGTAATCATTTTTATTTATTGCTATCACAGTTTTCTCTTTGTCTGCCCTCGTGAAAATAATATCGTTATTTTTTGCTGTTGTACAAATAGATTTATTGTTTTGCCTACTAGAGAGGTTTTTATTGTTATTAAAATTACTAATAAATTCGGTTTTTATCATTTTTGCTGTTACATGTTTCTGTGATTATGGTAAATTTGATTGAATTATTGCCATTTCTACTTTCACTCCTAAATATTTAATCGTCTTTTTAGAAAAGTCAGGTGTAATGTTATATTGAAAACATTTTTCTAATAGATTTATTTCATCTCTTGAAAAACTAACTTGGGTTAAGTTTTCACATATTTTATAGAAAATATGATCTGAATATTGATTATTATTTATGTTTGTATGCTTGTTTTCCGTTTTGGAAAGAAAGTATTGGATTTTCTTTTTCTGATTTCTAAATTTTTTATTAATGATATTGTTAATTATAATTCTAATATTCAAATCTAAATTATCAAACTCTAAATTCTGGAGTTTATAAGTTAATTCTGTGTGTATTACCTCACAATAGGTGTTGTATGCATAAATTTTCTTGATTTAACACTAACTAAAATAGATAAGTATATAACATTTTCAATATATCATGAACCATCACATACAGATTTAACTATACACAAAAACTCATTTCATCCCATGGAAAGCTAGCTGCTTACAATAGCATGATACACAGATTTCTCAGTTTTCCTATGTCAATAAATAGTTAAAATAAAGAATTAAATATAATTAAACAAATCGCCCTTAATAATGGCTACAATCCAAAATCAATTGATAGTTTAGAATCTGTTCAATCTATGCAATCTTCAGTGGTTATTATTGGTTTGCGCCAAAATAAACTGTTCTCGTGACTGACTTATACTAAGGGAAGCACAAGGGTATGTGAATATTAATTTACAAAGTATATTAATTGTAGTCCGGAAAGACTTAAATGATACAAACCAAAAGATTTAGAATCTTTAAAACTAGTGACAAAAAAAGTGAAGGTAATATACATAAAACAAGAACTATAAGTTAAGATTCAAGGCATGGTAGCTGTGCAAGTGAAATATGTGTCGAAACTTCAAAATAAAAATACCATATTATCGATATTGGTACAAATGCGTGTCGGTTACGCACCTTGGCTTTGGATATGCTCAGCATCGGGAACGCCTATTGCAGGGTGAGTGGACATTGTTGGGACTCGTGCGGGAGCAGCTGGACAGTTCAGTGAATACAGGAACCCACGGAAGATAGACAGACAATCCTCGGTAATAGAGTTGCACGGAACGGCAGATCAAGACAGGCTTTGTAATGGCAGACAGCAAAAGATATCGAATGGACCAGACCAAATAATCAGACCCAAACTAGTGAACGTTTGACTACACACTACAACAGTCCAGGCTGCACACTAAAATAGTCTATTATTCTCAGACCGAAGTGCAGAGCTGGTCATATATTTGACCCTCGTCTCACCACAACCAATCAAGTTCCTTCATAGAGCAACAATATCAACTCTATTAGAGAACAACAATAACAACTCCCTTCTTCCTTGCCAGAGTAGGTGGAATGTCAGGGACCTCTAGTAGAGAGCAACAATAGCAACTCCCTATGACAGTCTTCCTCATCCTTGCCAGGGTAGGTGGAATGTAGGAGAACTTTCTTTTTGTGGAGGTTGTCGTTTCTTTTATACTAAAATTCCTACTCCTTTCTTGTGTTATCCAGTGGCTATCTAGACTCTTATACCCTATCAAGATTACCTTTGCCTCCATGTAATCCGCCCCTGTCTACGAATTGAGTCAAGTTAACCTGGAGTGTGGTAAAGATTTCCTGTCCTGCTTCTTTCTTTTGGTTACAAATGGCCGTCTCCCTCTCTCTTTCACTTAAAAATTTTTCAACGGGCGATTCCAGTATTCGACAATCTATCCCTTACGTACTGTACCCCGAAAATCCCTGTCTGTTAGCATAAACAGTAGTGTTACCTATTAAGAGGGCCACGGCGTGACGTGGCTAGAAAAATTAACGTCTGGAGTGCGTGAGCTGACCAGTTACGCAGAATTCTAGATTGCACAATATTATGAAGTATTTTATGGGCGTCTTTTAGAAAACCAAAATTTACTTAAATTAAGTGAATTTTTAATATAAAAGAATAATGATATTATATCATTATCAAACGGATTGCATTAAAATTAAAATGAATATTAGGAAAAATTTCTACATTTGTTGCACCCGGGTACGGGTGGTTACAGTATTCAAAACTAACTAGTTCAGTTAGATACCTGAACTTCCTCTCATGCCACCCTCTTAAATATAAAATAAACATCATACTTAATCTAAAACAAAGAGCACTAAAACTAAGTCCACCTGAATATATTAAAAATAATCTAAATAACAAAAAGCTTATCACACAGGAAGAACTATCCTAACCTAATAATTAATAAATTCCTCTATCAAAATATTAACAATAAACAAAGTAAAATGTTGGAAAGGAATAATGTAAAAGCAGCCTTTCTGGAAACTAATCCTTTTTCTCGATTTCGTACATTAGGGGTTTTTCCAAAAAACTTTTTCAAGAAATATAATATTGTTGCCGTCTTGGATCGATATTGCTTTAACTGGTTACTAACTGTACTCCTTCCGGTTTAGTGACGTCCTCTTTTGGTGCAGTGGGCTTTGCAGTTTTTCTTGTCTTCCATGTTTTATATTTAATACTAGTGTAACCTCTCTAAATTTGGAGGAATAGTTGCTATTTTTGGCGATGCGTAGCACTTTCACCACTTTAATGATAGTGACCATTTCATACCATAGCCTTTTGGTAGTGCAAAGTACTTCTAACATTTTAATTATAGTCACCATTTCATACCACAACCTGTTAGTGGTGTGTAGCACTGTACGGTGGTGCACAGTACTTCAAGCATTTAAAAGTATTTGCTCAATCTTAATTACCATTCATAATTCCAAATTCATTTATAGGTACATACATCTCAAAACACGTATTATACAAACGACACCGCAACCTTATATTTAAACCATTATTATATTGCTTCGTACGTCTGCAGACAGAATCACCTACAACCAACCTATATCTCAATTAAAACCATTACATTGACTCCCTAAATCTGCCTGAAAAGTTGTGTTGACTATTGATAAACATTATTCTGATTTCACATAGAGGCTAACTACATTTGATGTCGACTGGGATGGTTAGTAAGCTTAAATGTAAGTATTTGTTTGTGTTGTTTATTGATATAATCAGTTAAATATACTTTGTTGCTAGTTGTATTAAAAACTTGTGTAGCTTATATGTTAATTATATGATATATAATTTTACAAATATCAATTACTTTAACTTACCTTTGTACGAGTTAAACATAAACACTTCTATGGGATGCATGGAGCAGTAAAAACTAAAAGAAATAAAACCAAAAATTACAAAATACCTAATAATATACGTATTGATAGTTATATGTTGCTTAAATGTTTACGCTTGTAGTCGCACTACTTATCGTATAGTAAGTCATTTTCCTGCACCAAATTTGAAAATATTTGTTCATACTATGTCCTATTCTTGCATTAATGTCAATCATATTTTTATTGTTATCACAATTAGCACTCATAATTCCAAACTAATTTATAGGTATATAAGACAGGATCTCAAAATACGTATTATGCAAACAATACCGCAACCGCTTATTCAAACCATTGCTTGGTAGGTACGTTTGCAGACAGAATCACCTACAACCAACCCGTATCTCAATAAAAAGCATTACATTGACTCCTTAAATCTACCTGAAAAGTCATGTTTTAAGTGAAAATTGATACAAAATATATTCTGAAGCATTTTAAATCTCACTCATTACCCATTTATTTACATATGACTCCGTATTGATGAATTTCGTTATTTAAAATCTCCAGAAAATATTTTCACACATAATATTAAATTGTTGATTTAGTGAACCGGTGATATTCAAAGTCGGGTTTAAAGGCCGTCGTCGATTGGAATTTCTACATCCAGCATCGAAGATGGAAGGACCTCTGAAGAATCGACGACGGCCTTTAAACCCGACTTTGAATATCACCGGTTCATCAACTGGCCGCGAAAGCCTTTACCAATTTGTTATTGATTTAGTGTTAAAATTATTATTTATATCAAAACTGTTAACTTTGTGTCTGATTAACTCAAATAAGACGAATAAGACGTTTTATTAAACGTCAAAATTTGAGGTTAATACATACATAACAATCGATTACATTTGTACCCGCCCACATTTCAATCGTTCAATTCCAACTTGAAAATGTCAAAATTAACGATTTTTAATCAAAGACCCCGATTTAACGATAACATCCAGGACACTGAAAGTGTAACAGTAATGAGGTTTAATCTTTTCCCTGGACGTTTCAATCGTCAGATAGTTTCGGGATGTCGTATTATGACAGGAGATAGATTACAGGGCTTTCCTTACAACGCAAAATCGTGTTTTTTTGCCGTTTTCATTCGCTCATATCTCTTAAACCTCTCAATAAATCGAAACAAAATTTTACATATCTTTACTTCCGTTAATTCCGAATAGATTGACTCTACTGCATTTGTCACACGTTTTCCCGTTTTTTCCAAATAATCGAACGAAAATTGATTTCGTTACAACGCAAAATCGTGTTTTTTTCGGTTTTTATTTGCTCATATCTTTTAAACCGCTCAACAAATCGAAAACTTTTATAAATCACTACTCCCGTTAACGCTGAATCGATTGCCTTTACGGCATTTGCCGCACGCTTTGCCGTTTATACTTACAGCAGAACATTATTATTGTAACGAATTTTCTAGTCAAAAATAGTGATTTTATTTAAATAATTATTTATTTTGCACTATTTATATAACACTTAACAATAACATAGAACTACTATATATATGAGCCCAATTTTCTTATTTATATAACACCTTTTGTCTATCGCTTATCGTCTTGATTCGCGCACGGATGCAAAGATGATCACTTTAAATACACCCATGATACTATAACTTTACAAGATATGATCACTTTGGAACGAGTTTTGGACCGGCGCGCGCATGACGTCATCGTGTGACAAAATGAATTACGTCTAATGGGCAAACTAATGGGAATTATGTATGTTCACGCATAGGTTTTTACTGTGTGCACCAAATTAAATGATCCTTTTTTTAATCAATAGCTCATACCTTGAAGGTGTACCTATAACTTGTTTTTTTTTTTTTGATAAACAATTTTTTAATGGGGAAAATAAAGCATGAACGGTTGGTAAGACTTCTATCAGTATTTTGTAGGTGAAATTTAAAATAAAAAATTATATTATTCTGTAACATTAGCACTTATTCATATTGTTAATATTAACTATATTTTTTTAACATAAAAACCACAATTTTTCTTCTAAGTACATTTATTTCATAATTTTTGTTATTTTTCGTTTCCGAATTTAGGAGGATTCTTTTAGATTCTTATTCAAAATTTTTATTTTGAAATACATTTTACATCTAAAAAGCATATCTTTTGCTTCTTGAACAAAATTAATATTTTGAGCAAGGTTACTTAAATTACTAAGATAGTTTTTTTCCGGTTTTAGGCTACTTTATCCTTCTGCATATATATAGAATATATATATAAGAAAAACTCACTAAATTAATGTTACCGAAGTACTTACGTGTTATGTATATTTTTAACAAATTCTCTATGTTTCGTTCTTTCATCTCGATCTTTCTGCTTAGATGTCTGGGTTTTTGGAAATTTTGCCAAATTAAGTGAAGATACCGCACAATACACCATTGTTTACGTTAAAAAAGCTTACCACAATCACTATACTAAATCACTTCTTCACGAGGAATTAACCTATGTAAACGAAGCAAACATACAAAATGAACTAAATTCGGTTCCTGTTATTTAGAAGTAAAACCCGTTAAACCGCTATTTAATTGTATTTAATTTAATACTTTGCCGCCATTTGCCAGGAGAATTTTCAAATTTTGTTACGGACTGACGTCAGCAGAGGAAACAGGACAGAAGAGGAGATGCGCATGAGCTTATCTTGTAAAGTTATAGTATCATGAAATACACCTTTCGAACTTTCTAGATAATTTCTCAAAGAAATCTTGATTGTTCCCGAATGATGAATAATAATTAGAAAGCCGTCGATAATTCACAGAAATGATCGTCTTACTTGTCGCTGGAGAAAAATTTATAGATTGTAAGTCGATATTGCTAAAAGAGCCGCGCGCTGTGACTGTGCCGTAAACATGTTAGCGATTAGAAGTACACGCACACCAGTCGTTATCACACACACGCAAGGTATCACTGGACGCTACACTACCTCCTCCTAAAGGGTGATCTGTCCCGGATCACATTCTGCCATTCCCTCAGAGGATAGGGCCGGTACTTGCAGGTGGATCCACATCGGCAACCAGTTGTCAGGTGAATGTAGCAGTCAACTGTCTTCAGTGATAGTGGTTCTCGTCGTGGATTTCCAGCGCACACTTCGATTTCTATTCCAGTATATCGGAACAAAACCTCCAGCATGTTTCTTATCACCCTCCAATCCGGCCCATCAAGCCCGCAACCGATCCTCGGTATTGCTAGCTTCAGGATGTTAGCGAGCAGCAACTGCTCTCTTAGCTCCATCGGGGAGTCCCATAAGGAGTGGTAGGTAGGTTTCTCCGACGACTTGCTTTTGGTGACTATATAGAAAATGGATCTAGTCCCATCGAGTAACTGCAATACTTTTCTTCCATATTTGACCTGGTCGAGTAACTTCGGTAGTCGCCCAAACTTCTTCCGAAAGACCGTGGCAACCCCACGGCTCATGCCGAAATACTTCGCCACACAATTGGTCAGCGAATATTCCTTCGGGACGGCGAATAGGTCCTGCTGAACTTCGGTTGCGACTCCAAATCTGGCTTTACGGTGTAAGCTCGGTTCAGCCATGAATTCTTCGCACTGGGTTCAGGCGAACGAGTCCGCACATCTCTAACTCGAGCTTCCTCGTGGTTGTTCCCAGTATATGGAGCCAGTCGGTTGAAGCTGACTACTCTTGGTTTCCCATTGGGAGTACGTCTAATTCGTTAGATTACGTTGTTGACTCATTTGACAGATTATACGGGCCTTCCCAATCTTGTTGCAGCTTCGGCGAGAGATCCCTTTGACCCTTCGGATTATAAAAACACAACAAATCTCCTTCATGAAATCCTTCATCAGGTGACGGCGTATACGTGGACGAAGAAGTTCTACAAGGACGCCTACCAGCTCGCCTTCGGGGAGATCTGGCTCTATTCGGCGCGCTTCCAGGATTGTTTCCCGCAGGAAAATGTCTACGGGCGTCCTCAGCTCTTGGTGTTGTATAAATTGGTCCATAAGCTGGCGATGACGGCAGTCGAGGCAATGACCTGTTTAAATAATGTCCGGACCTCGGTCCAGGTTAGTCTAAGCCGGGTATATTAGACGAACCATTGGTAGCCGCGGTCGCGCAGCTGTCCAGACGCTAGCTCGACCTTCTCTTCTTCTGGTATGGCGTTATCCTGGAAGTATCTCTCATCTCTCCAGGAAATGGACCGGATCTTTGTGGTCGGCGCCAGTAGGGGAAGGTAACCGTTTGTAAAACGGAGGATTGAGGAGGATGATTCATAACGATTGAAATGTGAATTAATTGTGACGTAAGTGGGTCAAGGTCATAAATGTTTAAAAAGGAAGGGAACGGGAAGGGGAAAAGAAGGTATTTAAATGGATAGCTAAGTAAAAGGTTATTGCATAATAATAGACATAAATAGTTGACGCCTTAGAATGGAGAGGAAGACGACTAGAGTGGTGTGAACTCTTCGGTAGAGTAACCGTTCAGGTCATGACGAGCCTGTTCTCTCTCGTACCATGATGTACAAATGTAGCACTGCAAGGCATGATACTGCGAGGACTCGTGAAACATACCAGTCTTATGACACAGGTATACTTGTCTACAATTAGAACAAGTTCGGTTCAACACATCCTTCAAATACATTTTACAGCTGACACAGTACTGAAGTTATGTATAATAAGTTCAGAATTAGTTATATATTATAAGTTTAGAATTAGTTATGTTATGTAGATGTTAAATATAAAACAGTTCTCTATTTTATAAACATTGTGTATAACTGTTTATGTAAGTACTTCTAACCTTCTCTCATACTTTTCCTTTTTTCAACATATCTCTAAGACAGACGTCTCATACAACATGATTACCTGTAAAGCGTATTATACCATACATATGTTACAATAACCACTATACAGTTCTCTCATCAGCTACCTTTACCTATGTCTGATGGATTGGAAGGGGTGCGGTAACGTACACTACGTCTGCTTCGAGATGTTACTCGCGAAACATTTGTTATCAAATAAACGATGTAGTAAGTGTATACAACTTTTTAAGTGAGAACTTCGTTATCAGTACAACTTCTTCTTTTCTTTCTCAACATATCTACAACATTATTATCGTTAAAGTGTACCACATCCAAATTCCAACTGTTTCCTACAAACTTCTACTAAGTTCCACTCAATTCACCACTTCTGCTTCAATCACATCATCATTACTTCACTTTATTTTTGCGGTTTGCTTCCAATTTATATGTCCTAAGACACTTTACACATTAACATCCTCCTTTTTTTAACATGCTCCTACCTCATGAAGATGTATCAATTTTTTGTGAAAGCATATCTTTCATTACCCCCCTACTAAAACTTGTGTAGATATTCTTTTGTAATACAACACTACCATCGTTTATAACAAATTATTAAAAGAAAAATCACATTATACAATTTTTATTTTATTATCCTTTTTACATTAAAACTTAAATTTTTCATTAATATGCGTTTGTAAGTCAACCAACCTATTTTCCATCTCTTCCGCCCGCTTTCGACTTTCCATACTCCATCTACTACCGTTTTCCCAAGTTGTCTTCAACTCCTCCAACTCCTTCTCTTTCTTTTGAATTTGTTCTAACAAAGAAGCATTCTTCATATCATGCTCCTCTTCGCCGCTTCTCCTACTTACTCTACCAACTTAGTAGTCAAACGTTCCACCCAACATCTTCCTATTATACGTCCGCTTCTTCGGTTTCATCACTATGCCTTTACTACCTCCTGAACTCGTTCGCGATGTACTCGCCACAGGCATTGTCGTTGTTTCGCTGACTACATTTCTCCCATCAACTGCTGTTGTCATCGATTTCCCGTTGGTGAAAAACTCGTCCAACACCGCTGACAGCTCAGAATCATCCAGATTATGCAATGGTATATCACCTTGAACACCTTGTACCTGTTCAACCATTTTACTTAATTGTTTCCTCTGTATACACTCTTTATGCCTCTCTTTACTACGAGTTCTGAACTTATCAATCGTTTCCTCCATAATTCTCTTTTAAATATCTTCTACCCCTCTCTTAATACCCTCACCCTTTCCATTTTTTCCCACTCCTCCCAATTTCCACACACTTTTAAATCTACTACGCACACGGTAATCCTCAGTTTTTATCGAGATCTCTCCACACCAAATAATCGATATGATTCGTTGTCCGGACTGCGATGAATCCCTTACGCGATCTGACAATTTAAACAGACACAGTCTGTACCGACTAAAAAACTGAAGGTTGTTACACCTTCTACCTCTTCTGACCGGTGGTGTGAAACCTGCAAAATTTATGTTTCTAAGTCTTCCTACAACGGTCACCTACGCACCATACAGCATAAGAAGAAGTGTTTCTCACCTCTAGAGGAGAGAACCAGTTTCCTTTCCTCTGCTTTCGCTAACAGGATTACTTCGTATCGTATCACGTCTACGAAATACCACCTTTCATATACCGACTTTTTCAGTGACATTCTCGACAAATGCTTACGCGTAATAAGTTATCAGATCCACCTCCACGACACACTTAAAATAAATCTCGTTTTCGGACGTTACGTGCACGAAACTGAACAGTTGATTGTAATTAAATCCTTCAACACTAATAATAAAATTGTGACGCGATCGATCGATCTTTCCAATCTTCTACAACATTTCTTCGATATCCTTAACACCAAAGCGTCAGAATTTCAAGAACGAGAGTCAGGTATATAATAATTTTACAAAATGTTTCTTTCTCAATTAGCTATGGTTAACTTCTTTCCATCATTTTCCATTACGTTTCTTATTTCTATAGGATGGAGTTGAGAAAGGGTTCTTTTCCTCAAAATCAAGTTTAACAAGTACAATCCGCTGAGAGCATCTTCTTACATCCCTTTACCCAGACAAATCCTACTGAAGAGGGCTGTTGTGAATATGAAAAACGATGATCAAGCCTGCTTCGCGTGGGCAATAACGTCGGCTTTGCTTCCCGCACAAGCAAACCCGCATAGAACTGCTTCCTATCCACACTACTCTCGCACTTTGGACTACGAGGGTATTCAATTTCCTACGAAATTAGCTGACATTCCTAAATTTGAATCGAAAAACCATTGCTCTGTGAATGTCTACGGAACTGAATCCGTTAGAAATTCCTTAGGATCGAATGAGGGTTCACTCACATTACCATAATACGATTGCTGAAAGTTAACATACATTTCATATAAAACAGCAAATCTGGAAACATCGAAATCTAAATTCAAATTATCGTACGGGTACATAGTGGATCCTAAGTGAACTTTAAAATTGGTTAGGTTACAGTGATCGAAAGTACTCATATTTTTTTTAATATCATTACCTTTACCGGTTTGAAATCCGAAAATAATGAAGCGAGGTTTTTCCAACTGTGATGTAGTTTTTACAGTGCAGTTGTGAGAATACGATTGATTAAGTATAGGATATTCATGTAGTTCCCAACTACGAAACGAAAGTTCCATATTTAAATTGCGATCAACGTAACGTAATAATTTCAAACGTTCAGCATCAACAACATGAGGAATTTTCCAAGATATCTGATTCAATTGTACAACTACCTCTTCAACCGTTTCTGCTGAACAAAAGAGAGCATTACTGTCAGTACTGCTGCGAACTAGAACTAATTCTTGTCGTATGTTGAGTATTATCTTTCGAAAGTCTTCACCAAATCCTATAATCATACGAAGAGGAATACAAATGTTGAAGCAACCGTTTATATCAATCAGATTCCTGGTATGAAGGGTAACTCCTTGTACAGCGCCTAAAGCAGGAGGTAACCATCCACTATTAATGAGACGTTTACTTTCATTTTCATTGTAAGACGCGTAACCATTCATCGTTGTAGTGATACCAGGATTACGGACTGGGTCAATAACTTTCCCACCCAATTCATATCGAATTTCATCAAACAGGTGTAGAATTCCATTATTGATAAAAGTAGTTGTGGTAGGTACAGCTCCATCCTTTTTCAGCAAACGTCCTTCTATGTATATGAAACTATTGGAAGGTAGGGTGTAAACATCTTCATTTTCAATCGTAATTCGTATGGTATCATTATTTTTAAAAGTTGAATCCGCATAAGGTTGATGGGTATGTTTATCAGCATTAACAATAGCGTTGTCGAAGACAGCTTTCTAGGTGACATTCAGTATTTCTACAACCATTTTAACGTTTCGTCTTTTTCCACCGCAACCCCAAAGATTTAAGGAACTGTTTATTGGACGGTGTTAATCGTTGAATGGTTGTAAGCGATATAAGCGTCTGAGAGTGTGGTCATAGTTTTATAGTATTATTCTTGCTCGAATATCGTTGGTTGCAACTATATCGTGCAACCATATTATACTTTTCGTAAATGAAGTCTTACTGTGACGCGTTCTCCACGGAAATTAACAAGATTACCGTCTTGATCAACTATTTTAAGGGAAATGTAATCGATGACACGTGTGTTGATAGATTAGTATATAAGATTTGTGGGATTCTCTACAATTTAAAATCCGGGAGGTACATTGGGAAAGAATTGATGTAGTACATGTCCATCTTGTCCTTTAGTACCATCATTGGTATGTATGTAGGAGTTAGATACAAGGCTTACACATGACTGAAATTGCGTTTATCTTGAAAATGTCACCTACATAGTCAGACTCCTCTTCAATCGATGGTAGAAGCTTATTATCAAAGCCCAATATGTTTGCTGGAGAATCCGTTGGAGTGAAATAAACTTTTCTGGTACTCTTTACATGACTTTTTAATGTAGTATTGTCTCCAGACAGCTGAATACTGTCATCAGTCCCTTTCAATTTCTCCTGAAGAAAATTATTAAGATCATCGATTTCATAGGATTCTTCTGGAAGAACTACGACTGGTTTGTTAGAACCTTCAAAATAGAATTTGTTGTTATTTTCATCGATATTTAAAATACTGTTATAGGCTTCAAAATTTAATAACGCTATATGATATTCTTGATCCTCGTTTAAAACAATCGGTGGACTTATTATCATTTGTAGCTCTGACTACGTATGAGTCAAGGCGAATGTGTAAGACATGTTTTCGGTTTAACGTTCTGTTTAATACAGAGAAGTTACTGTGATGGTTTGTTTTAAAAACGGGTTTGCGTAATTTGTTGTAGGAATTGGAGAACTAAATGACCACAGTTAAAATCGGTGGGGTTCTGAACACGATCGTAGTTGTAAGTAATAGCGCAAGGACCAGCAGATTGTAAATAATGAACCAATTCTTTCGGTGGACGGAGATCGCCAAAACTATCAAAGTAAATAGCTTTGTTGTTTCGTTTTACGTATGCTGTCCAATGTGTACCAGTTCCTGTATCTAAATTAACGATTCCACTTTCGCACCTGCGAACTATTCTTGGTAATGCGTTACGCATGAAGATTCCACGAAAATACGGAATTTGTAAATAGTGAATGTATTTATATAAATCTAAATTTGTTAGAGGACGATTGAAACTTCATGAAAAATTTGACGTTTCTTTCTGTTGAAAGGGTTTTAGGTATAAACCGAAACCTGTACGGGAAGGCTGAATCGAAATATTTTTTCCAAGAGCAATGGCTTCCATCGAATTGTTATGACGTTTAGCTTCTTGTAGTTGTTGCTGCGCCGAGTTGGCATTTTGGACAGCTTTAGCTACCCCAGCAGCACCACCAGAGAGAGCTCCAAGGGCTGATAATCCTGCGAAAATCGGAATTAACGGTAGAAAACCACCTGTCTTTGGAATTGGAATGATTCAAGGATATTTAGATCTCATTCCAAGTCTTCTAATTTTATTTAGTGCAATTTTAGCAGCATCTAACAGCTGCACAGGCTTATTTTTCTTAAGAACAAGTTTCGCAGTTGTTGCTAGTTTATGAAACGGTATAAGTCCTTATTTTCTTGTTCGTTTTCTCTTATTTATTTTCACCAGCGAAATCGAACCACCTGTTTTACAATGACATCGTCGTTTGTGTCCCATTCCAAATTTCTCCTTAATCTTCATAGCTGAAGCAACTGCGAGAGCTGCCAAGCGTTCACCTATCGACGCGTCTGACGACTTTAGTCTTCGCAAATATTGTTGTGCCAAAACCTTGCCCGCTATTCGACGTTGCGAAATGTTAGGTAAAATTGTGTATGCAATATCGTGTAATTTACAATATTCGTCGAGAGGATTTATACCAATATCACCTCGTGCTAAACGTTTGCTCAATCGTGTCCCTGGGCCACAAAAGTTATAGCGTGGGAGATGTAATTCAAAAGGTAATCTATCTATAACACTATTCAGAACGTTGCGTTTCATGTAACAGGTTTGGTGTGAGTGCTTTCACTATTGTGTACCAACTGACTATATAAACAATGTAAACTCGGAATTTATATATCCGTAACACATCGAAATCGTTTAATAATGAATAAACATGCGGATAGTACAACACCCATCTGCTCTACCGACAACCAATCGCGACTTCAACATCACTACGAAAATAAATCGTCATGGTCCTTTACTACCATCCACAATAAGATGCATCATCGCTGGACCTTCAAACTGTTTGAAAACAGATGTGATTATAGGACTATTGGAGCAACCAAACGGTTTACGGTTTGAAAACGTGTATGTTTATTCAAAGTCGTTATATCAACCAAACTATAAGTATTTAGCTGAATTATTGCAACCGATTGCTGGAATTGGTTATTTTTCCTATAGAGATTGTGATGAAGTAATTGGTCCATCAGAGGCGAGACCTAATTCTGTATTCATCTTTGATGATGTTGCGAATGATAATCGGAATAAGATAAGGGAATACTTCAGTATGGGAAGACATAACTCAATCGACACTTTTTATTTAAACCAAACATATGCTCAAATCCCTAAACATTTAATTAGAGATAAAGCTAACTTAATAATACTGTTTAAACAAGATGAATTAAATCTCAAACATGTTTTTTCTGATTATGTTACAGTAGACATGACTTTTGACCAATTTAAAAGTATATGTGGAGAATGTTGGAAAGAGAAATTCGGATTTCTAGTGGTTAACAAGGATTGTGGTATAAATGAGGGGATATCGTATAGGATTCGATAAATATATAGTAATGTAAGTGATAGAAATGAAATCAGTTGTTAAAAGACGATTATAACAACAGCATGGATGTGAAAACAAAGAAAGAACTGATCAAAGTTAGGAAAGCAGTAAAGAGGAATTTGCAAATGTTAAAGGAATCGATGGTGGGACAGAATCTCCTATTGCAACAAGCATACCAACCAATTACAAAATCGCTTCTTCACTTGAAATCTGAGCTGGGTGAAGAGATCAAAAAGGAATTAAAACCAGACATTACTAATTGGTTGAAAAGTGACGTTCCAGCATCATCAACTCCAATAAAAATTAGAAAATCTGATCCTTCGAATGCTCCAGGCACCGTACTTCAAGGTCCTCCTTCCTTCTTAAGGGAAGTAAGTGTATATGAAGTTAACCCATCGACGGATGAAAGTGTGTTCGAACAAGCAAAAAAAGAATACTTAGATTATGTCAATAGCTCTCGATTTGGAGAATATTTGGAGGAATTCCATCCTCTACCTCGAGATTATATAGAAGGAATTATCAAAGAGTATGACAGTAGTATATTTAACACTGACATTGTGAATCCCCGTTTTGACAAAGTTGGATTCGAATGGGACACAAATAAATTTTTTATCGGTGATTCTGAAGTAGATTTTGATGGATCAGACGTTGTAATCAATGGAATATTTAAATACACAGGTACTGTGGGATTATATGAGCAACTATTTAAATTAAGTTCTGAATATCCAACATCAATTAAAGAACGGAGAGACTATGCGGATATATTAAAAGGTTCGGGAGCAGTCTACAATTTAAGACAGCAAACAACGAAGCCTTCTAAAGGTGGAGGCTTGTCGTTGTCGACTTACAACGAAAAACCGATAGAATATAAATATTTTGATGATGTTAATGAATTGTGTGATCGTTTGAAGTTATTGGTTGCCGCTCAACAAGCAGGTAACACAAACCATGAAAACGAAATCCAATCAATTTTAGAAGAGTTGCGTGAGTGTAATATAATCGAATAAACAAATTGTTATAATGGTTAGTTAGACGATGATGGTTGATAAGTTCGGACGGGGGTTAGACAAAAAACGATTATATTCGCGAGCATTTAGCAATGCTCACGATTTTAATCATAACCGCTTAATAGAATCGGGGATCGTCAGCAGGAGCATGATGCTGTTAATGTACGATTTTTGGAGAAAAAAATTAAACTTCTTTTGTCACAAGATGATGTGGTGGAAATTAAAAAAGCATTCGATTACCTGAATTGAAATTATATTAAAAATGTAAATTACTTAATTTAATGAGATTTACCTGAATTGAAAATATTTTAAAAATATATAAACAATTGAACAGAATTTCTATAGTTATAAAAGAAAATAATCAAAAGTGAAATTAAATTTGAAACAATTAAAATTATAAAAATGATAAAACAAAATAATATTAATTTAGAATAATAAAATAATAATCATACCTGTTAGAAATGTAAGTAATTAATCCAATTTGAAACAAAAACTGAAAAACACAAAATACAAATAAAGACACAAAACAAATTATAATCTCAGAATTTCAATACGAATTGAAATGAATATGATTGTTGAAATCTGAATCAGAATTGAATCGAATGAATCGAATTGAATTGGATGAATTGAATGCCTTAAAAATCAAGTCGCAGCCCTTTTAAATACTCCTACTAATACGTCATCAAAACTAATCGAACCCACGTCGCATCTAAGAAAAATTCCCACAGGAAATCGATCTACGAAGCAAGTAACAAAAATTTTATCGAAAAGAGGACATGTCTCTAGTCAGCTCAAGGGTATTTATGGTTATTACACCCCATGCGTGCGAAACACTAGAACACCAACAGAAATGAGGCAGACCCCACACAAAAAAAAACATGTGGTTGTGTAGTTTATTTTACTCACTTAAAATGGAAGTAATTATTCAGAAAGCTATCAGAAAATTTAACAAATAATTTTGTAGTACCATGATCTATATAATTTTTTTTTTTTTTTTAAGAAGCGTGCGTAAAATATTTAAACGATTAAAGATGACCATCGGATACCACACGAACATTTTTGCATTTCAAGACAACTTTGGGCCTGATTCGGCATATAAGCATAGAAAGGACTGCTAGTATCTCCTGATGCGTTTGGTACATAAATCGCCTTTCTAGCATTTGCCGTTCCTTAGATAAGTGTCTCCAAATGAACGTTTTTGCATTACAAGACAATTCCTGAAAAGACGCTTTGGGCCTGATTCGGCATATAAGCATGGAACGTAACGGTAGTATCTCCTTTGTTACATGAATCGCCTTTCTGGCCTTATCCGTTGCTTAGATACCCGTCTTCAAATGAACGTTTTTGCATTACAAGACAACCCCTGAAAAGACGCTTTGGGCCTGATTCGGCATATAAGAATAGAACGTACTGGTAGTATCTCCTGATGCGTTTGGTAAATGAATCGTCTTTCTAGCTTATGCCGCTCCTTAGATAAGCGTCTCCAAATGAAAATTTTTGCATTTCAAGACAACTCCTGAAAAGAAGCTTTGGGCCTGATTTGGCATATAAGCATAGAACGTACTGGTAGTATCTCCTGATGCGTTTGGTACATGAATCGTCCTTTAAGCTTTTGCCGTTCCTTAGATAAGTGTCTCTAAATGAATATTTTTGCATTTCAAGACAGCTCCTGAAAAGACGCTTTGGGCCTGATTCGGCATATAAGCATGGAACGTAACGGTAGTTTCTCCTTTGTTACATGAATCGCCTTTCTGGCCTTATCCGTTGCTTAGATAACTGTCTCCAAATGAACGTTTTTGCATTACAAGACAACTCCTGAAAAGACGCTTGGGCCTGATTCGGCAATATAAGCATAGAAAATACTGGTAGCATCTCCTGATGCGTTTGGTACATGAATCGTCTTTCTAGCTATTGCCGTTCCTTCGATAAGTGTCTCCAAATGAAAATTCTTGCTATTTAAGACAGCTCCTGAAAAGACTCGTTGGGCCTGATTTGGCATATAAGCATAGAACGTACTGTTAGTACCTCCTGATGCGTTTGGTACATGAATCGTCTTTCTAGCTTTTGCCGTTCCTTAGATAAGCGTCTCCAAATGAAAATTTTTGCATTTCAGGACAACTCCTGAAAAGACGTTTTGGGCCTGATTCGGCACATAAGCATAGAACGTAACAGTAGTATCTCCTTTGTTACATGAATCGTCTTTCTGGCCTTATCCGTTGCTTAGATAACTGTCTCCAAATGAACGTTTTTGCATTACAAGACAACTCCTGAAAAGACGCTTGGAGCCTGATTCGGCAATTAAGCATAGAACGTACTGTTAGTACCTCCTGATGGGTTTGGTACATGAATCGTCTTTCTTGCTTTTGCCGTTTCTTAGATAAGCGTCTCCAAATGAACATTTGTGCATTTCAAGACAACTCCTGAAAATACGCTTTGGGCCTGATTCGGCATATAAGCATGGAACGTAACGGTAGTATCTCCTTTGTTACATGAATCGCCTTTCTGGCCTTATCCGTTGCTTAGATACCTGTCTCTAAATGAACGTTTTTGCATTACAAGACAACCCCTGAAAAGACGCTATGGGCCTGATTCGGCATATAAGAATAGAACGTACTGGTAGTATCTCCTGATGCGTTTGGTACATGAATCGTCTTTCTAGCTTTTGCCGTTCCTTAGATAAGCGTCTCCAAATGAAAATTTTTGCATTTCAAGACAACTCCTGAAAAGAGGCTTTGGGCCTGATTTGGCATATAAGCATAAAACGTACTGGTAGTATCTCCTGACGCGTTTGGTACATGAATCGTCCTTTTAGCTTTTGCCGTTCCTTAGATAAGTGTCTCTAAATGAATATTTTTGCATTTCAAGACAGCTCCTGAAAAGACGCTTTAGGCCTGATTCGGCATATAAGCATAGAGCGTACTGTTAGTACCTCCTGATGCGTTTGGTACATGAATCGTGTTTCTAGCTTACGCCGTTCCTTATATATCTGTCTCCAAATGAACGTTTGTGCATTACAATTCCTGAGAAGACGGTTGGAGCCTGATTCGGCATATAAGCGTAGAACGACCGATAGAATCTCCTGATGCGTTAAGTACATGAATCGTCTTCCTGGTTTTTTCCTGTCCTTAGATAAGCGTCTCCAAATGAAAATTTTTGCATTACGTTATCGTTTACATGTTGATAGCGTTAAAAGAATATAAACATGTATACCTCACTTGAACCAGGTTTGACATAACGTTAAAAGACAGTCAACATGTATACGTTCACTTGAACCACGTTTGACATAACGTTAAAAGACTATCAACATGTATAAGTTCACCTGAACCACGTTTGACATAACCTTAACAGACTATCAACATGTATACGTTTACTTAAACCCCCTATGACATCATAACGTTCACAGACTATCAGCATGCATTCGTTCACTTAAACCACGTTTGACATAATGTTAACAGACCATAAACATGTATAAGTTCACTTGAACCACGTTTCACATTATGTTAACAGACAATCGACATGTATACGTTCACTTGAACCACGTTTGACATAACGTTAAAAGACTATCAACTTGTATAAGTTCACCTGAACCACGTTTGACATAACCTTAACAGACTATCAACATGTATACGTTAACTTCAACACCCTTTGACATAACGTTCACAGACTATCAACATGCATTCGTTCACTTAAACCACGTTTGACATAATGTTAACAGACCATCAACATGTATCAGTTCACTTGAACCACGTTTGACATTACGTTAACAGACTATCAACATGTATACGTTCACTTGAACCAGGTTTGGCATAACGTTAACAGACTATCAACATGTATACGTTCCCTTGAACCACGTTTGGCATAACGTTAACAGACTATCAACATGTATACATTCACATGAGCCCCCTTTGACATAACGTTAACAGACTATCAACACGTATACGTTCCCTTGAACTATGTTTGGCATAACGTTAACAGACTATCAACATGTATACATTCACATGAGCCCACTTTGACTTAACGTTAACAGACTATCAACATGTATACGTTCACTTGAACCATGTTTGGCTTAATGTTAACAGACCATCAACATGTATACGTTCACTTGAACCACGTTTAACATAACGTTACAGACTATCAACATGTATACGTTCCCTTGAACCACGTTTGGCATAACGTTAAAAGAATATAAACATGTATAGCTCATTTGAACCCCCTCTGATATAACGTTTACTTGAATCCCATTTGACAAAACGTTAACAGACTATCAACATGTATACGTTCACTTGAATCACCTTTGACATAACGTTAACAGACCATCAACATGTATACGTTCACTTGAACCACGTTTGACATAACGTTGACAGACCATCAACATGTATACGTTTACTTGAATCCCATTTGACAAAACGTTAACAGACTATCAACATGTATACGTTCTCTTGAATCACCTTTGACATAACGTTAACAGACTATCAACATGTATGCGTTTACTTGAACCACGTATGGCATTACGTTAACAGACTATCAACATGTATACATTTACCTGAACCACGTTTGACATAACGTTTAAAGATATTCAACATGTAAACATTCACTTCAACCACGTTTGACATAACGTTAAAAGACAATCACCATGTATACGTTCACTTGACTCACGTTTGACATAGCGTTTAAAGAATATAAACATGTATACCTCACTTGAACCAGGTTTGACATAACGTTAAAAGACAATCAACGTGTATACGTTCACTTGAACCACGTTTTACATAACGTTAAAAGAGTATCACCTGAACCACGTTTGAGTTTACGTTAACAGACTATAGCCATGTTCACATTTTGTTAACAGACTATCAACATGTATACGTTCACCTGAACCACCTTTGACATAATTTAAAAAATCAGGAGGTGCTAGCAGTGCGTTTTAGGCCTATATGCCGAATCGGGCTCCAAACTACTTTTCAGGAGTTGCTTTGAAATGTAAAACGCACTGGTAGCACCTCCTGATGCGTTTGGTACATGAATCGACTTTCTAGCTTTTACCGTTCCTTTGATAAGTGTCTCCAAATTAAAATTCTTACATTTCAAGACAACTTCTGGAAAGACGTTTGGAGCCTGATTCGGCATATAGGCCTAAAACGCACTGCTAGCACCTCCTGATTTTTTACGTTATGTCAAAGGTGGTTCAGGTGAACGTATACATGTTGATTGTTTGTTAACATAATGTCAAACGTGGTTCAAGCGAACGTATACATGTTGATAGTCTGTTAACGTAATGTCAAACGTGGTTCAAGTGAACGTATACATGTTGATAGTCTGTTAACGTTATGCCAAACGTGGTTCAAGTGTTGTATACATATTGATAGTCTGTTAACGTAATGTCGAACGAGGTTCAAGTGAACATGTTAATAGTCTGTTAACGTAAAGTCAAACGTGGTTCAGGTGAACTTATACATGTTGATTGTCTTTTAACATTATGTCAAACATGGTTCGAGTGAGGTATACATGTTTATTTTCTTTTAACGCTATGTCAAACGTGGTTAAAGTGAATGTATACATGTTGAATGTCTTTTAACGTTATGTCAAACGTAGTTCAGTAAACGTATACATGTTGATAGTCTGTTAACGTTATGTCAAAGGTGATTCAAGTGAACGTATACATGTTGATGGTCTGTTAAAGTTATGTCAAACGTGTTCAAGTGAACGTATACATGTTGATAGTCTGTTAACGCTATGTCAAACGTTCTCAAGTAAATGTTATACATGTTGATAGTCTGTAAACGTAATGTCAGACGTGGTTTAAGTGAACGTATACATGTTGATAGTCTGTCAACATTATGTCCAACGTGGTTCATGTCAACGTACACATGTTGATAGTCTGTTGACGTAATGTCAAACGTGGGTTAAGTGAACGAACCCATGTTGATAGTCAGTTAACCTTATGTCAAACGTGGTTCATCTGAACGTATACATGTTTATAGTCTGTTAACATTATGTCAAACGTGGTTCATGTCAACGTACACATATTGATAGTCTGATGTCAAAGGTGATTCAAGTGAACGTATACATGCTGATGGTCTTTTAACGGTTGGTCAAACGTGCTTCAAGTGAACCCATACATGTTGATAGTCTGCTAACGTTATTTCAAACGTGGTTCAAGTGAACGTTTACATGTTGATGGTCTGTTAAGGATATGTCAATCGTGGTTCAAGTGAACGTATACATCTTGATAGTCTGTTAACGTTATGATAAACGTGGTTCAAAGGAACGTATACATGTTGATAGTCTGTTAAAGTTATGTCAAAGGGGGCTCATGTGAATGTATTTATGTTGATAGTCTGTTAACGTTATGCCAAACGTGGTTCTAGGGAACGTATACATGTTGATAGTCTGTTAGCGTAATGCCAAACGTGGTTCAAGTGAACGTATACATGTTGATAGTCTGTTAACGTAATGTCAAACGTGGTTCAAGTGAACTTATACATGTTGATGGTCTGTGAACGTTATGTCAGAGGTGATTCTAGTGAACGATTACATGTTGATGGTCTTTTAATATTATGTCAAACGTGGTTTATGTTGACGTATACATGTTGATAGTCTGTTAACGTTATGTCAAACGTGGTTCAAGTGAACGTGTACATGTTGATAGTCTGTTAACTTTTTATCAAATGGGATTCAAGTAAACGTATACATGTTGATGGTCTGTTAACGTTATGTCAAACGTGGTTCAAGTGAACGTATACATGTTGATAGTCTGTTAAGGTTATGTTAAACGTGGTTCCAGTGAACTTGTACATGTTGGTAGTCTGTTAACGTTACGTCAAAGGCGGCTGATGTGAATGTAATCATGTTGATAGTTTGTTAACGTTATGCCAAACGTGGTTCAAGGGAACGTATACATGTTGATAGTCTGTTAACGTTATTTCAAAGGGGGCTCATGTGAATGTTTACATGTTGATAGTCTGTTAACGCTATGTCAAACGTGGTTTAAGTGAACGAATGCATGTTGATAGTCTGTGAACGTTATGTCAAAGGGTGTTCAAGTTAACGTATACATGTTGATAGTCTGTTAAGGTTATGTCAAACGTGTTTCAGGTGAACTAATACATGTTGATAGTCTTTTAACGTTATGTAAAACGTCATTCAAGTGAACGTATACATGTTGATTGTCTTTTAACGTTATGTCAAACCTGGTTCGAGTGAGATATACATGTTTATATTCTTTTAAAGCTATGTCAAACGTGGTTCAAGTGAACGTATACATGTTGGTAGTCTGTTGACGTTATGCCAAACGTGGTTCAAGAGAACCTAAGCATGTTGATAGTCTGTTAACAATATGTCAAATGGGCTTCAACTAAACGTTTACATGTTGATGGTGTGCTAATGTTAAGTCAAACGTGGTTCAGGAGAACGTATACATGTTGATAGTCTGTTAAAGCTATTTCAAACGTGGTGAAGTATTTTTATACATATTAATAGTCTGTAAACGTAATGTCGAACGAGGTTCAAGTGAACATGTTTATAGTCTGTTAACGTAAAGTCAAACGTGGTTCAAGTGAACTTTTACATGTTGATGTCTGTTAACATTATGTCAAACGTGGTTTAAGTGAACGAATGCATGTTGATAGTCTGTGAACGTTATGATGTAAAATGGGGGTTCAAGTTAACGTATACATGTTGATAGTCTGTTAAGGTTATGTCAAACGTGGTTCAGATGAACTTATACATCTTGATAGTCTTTTAACGTTATGTCAAACGTGGTTCAAGTGAACGTATACATGTTGATAGTCTGTAAACGTTTTGCCAAACGTGGTTCAAGTGTTGTATACATATTGATAGTCTGTTAACGTAAAGTCAAACGTGGTTCAGGTGAACTTATACATGTTGATTGTCTTTTAACATTATGTCAAACATGGTTCGAGTGAGATATACATGTTTATTTTCTTTTAACGCTATGTCAAACGTGGTTAAAGTGAATGTATACATGTTGAATGTCTTTTAACGTTATGTCAAACGTGGTTCAGGTAAACGTGTGGTTCAAGTGAACGTATACATGTTGATAGTCTTATAACATTATGTCAAACGTGGTTTATGTTGACGTATACATGTTGATAGTCTGTTAACGTTATGTCAAACGTGGTTCAAGTGAACGTGTACATGTTGATAGTCAGTTAACTTTTTGTCAAATGGGATTCAAGTAAACGTATACATGTTGATGGTCTGTTAACGTTATGTCAAACGTGGTTCAAGTGAACGTATACATGTTGATAGTCTGTAAAGGTTAGGTCAAACGTGGTTCAGGTAATTGTATACATGTTGATGGTCTGTAAACATTAAGCCAAACATGGTTCAAGTGAACGTATACATGTTGATAATCTGTTAAGGTTATGTTAAACGTGGTTCAGGTGAACTTGTACATGTTGGTAGTCTGTTAACGTTACGTCAAAGGCGGCTGATGTGAATGTAATCATGTTAATAGTTTGTTAACGTTATGCCAAACGTGGTTCAAGGGAACGTATACATGTTGGTAGTCTGTTAACGTTATTTCAAAGGGGGCTCATGTGAATGTTTACATGTTGATAGTCTGTTAACGTTATGCCGAACGTGGTTCAAGGGAACGTATACATGTTGATAGTCTGTTTACGTTATGCCAAACGTGGTTCAAGTGAACGTATACATGTTGATAGTCTGTTAACATTGTGTCAAACGTGGTTTAAGTGAACGAATGCATGTTGATAGTCTGTGAACGTTATGATGTCAAAGGGGGTTCAAGTTAACGTATACATGTTGATAGTCTGTTGACGTTATGCCAAACGTGGTTCAAGAGAACCTAAGCATGTTGATAGTCTGTTAACGTTATGTCAAATGGGCTTCAACTAAACGTTTACATGTTGATGGTGTCCTAATGTTAAGTCAAACGTGGTTCAGGAGAACGTATACATGTTGATAGTCTGTTAAAGCTATTTCAAACGTGGTGAAATATTTTTATACATATTGATAGTCTGTAAACGTAATGTCGAACGAGGTTCAAGTGAACATGTTTATAGTCTGTTAACGTAAAGTCAAACGTGGTTCAAGTGAACTTATACATGTTGATGTCTGTTAACATTGTGTCAAACGTGGTTTAAGTGAACGAATGCATGTTGATAGTCTGTGAACGTTATGATGTCAAAGGGGGTTCAAGTTAACGTATACATGTTGATAGTCTGTTAAGGTTATGTCAAACGTGGTTCAGATGAACTTATACATCTTGATAGTCTTTTAACGTTATGTCAAACGTGGTTCAAGTGAACGTATACATGTTGATTGTCTTTTATCGTTATGTCAAACCTGGTTCAAGTGAACGTATACATGTTGATAGTCTGTTAACATAATGTCAAACGTGGTTCAAGTGAACGTATACATATTGATAGTCTGTTAACGTAATGTCAAACGTGGTTCAAGTGAACGTATTGTGACGTGTTCGGTAACAGAAAACACAATTAACAAAACAAAACAACGAATTTATTTAAGTACTAAAGTTAATTTGACTACACTACACTTATAAACAAGTCTGCACAATTTATTTCACTAAAAGTCTCCTTTAATCGCCGTTCCGGTAGACACTATCTATCGCTCTCTTTGAACTCTATCGCCTCTATGGTTCGCCTGTATCGCCTATCGATCGCTTCCAAACATCAGCTGTCCACTGTCAACTAACTCGGTGTGAGTGTCTCGTCCGCTTTTATAGTCTTCTCAGCCTTTTTCTAGGGTATTCTACAGCCGTCTAGTATTCCAATTATTTTCCCATTGATCTTTGCTGGTGTTTTCTAGATGTTTCAGGAAAGTCGAGAATATTCCTTATGTAATCAGGGAAGATGTTCATTAATTATGCTCACACCAACTTAATTGGCAAGTACTCGTAACACTGTCCCCTTCTTAGAATTGATCGTCCCGATCAATGTATTGACCTTTGTAGGGCGCCAGGCGGTCCAAGTGTACAACTTTCATCTTAGCCTTTGGTCCTCTCTGAATACGGTAGACCACGTCATTCAGCCTTCTGACCACAGTGTAAGGTCCTTCCCAGGCTCGCTGTAGCTTCGGTGAGCGTCCTTTCCGACGGACAGGATTGTAAAGCCACACCTGGTCCCCTTCTCTGAATCCTGTGCTATTGGCTCTCCGGTCGTACCTGGTCTTCATGCGGTCACTCCCTACTTGGATTTTGTTACAAACGGCTCTATGGATGGTATCGAGTCGTTCCTCTAGCTGCTGTGCGTAGTCGGTAGCCGAAGGTCGCCGATCTTCTGGGTGTCCAAACCGGATGTCCACCGGTAACTTCAGCTCTCTTCCAAATTAAATGCTGGCTGGTGTTCTGCCGGTGGTCTCATGAACCGCACTTCGATAGGCCAACAGGAACAAAGGTATGTGCTGGTCCCAGTCTGTCTGGTGATCGTTGACAACCGTTTTGAGATTGGTTTCCAGCGTCGCGTTAAACCGTTCGACCATTCCGTCAGATTGTGGATGTAATGGAGTGGTCCTAGTTTTCTGTACTCCTAGCAGCTCACAGACTTCCCGGAATACCGTGGATTCGAAGTTCCGTCCCTGGTCAGAGTGGATCTCCATCGGAACTCCATACCGACCGATCCATTGGTTCACCAGCATTCCAGCGACCGTAGTAGCTTCTTTTCCTTCCTGCATCTGCGACAGTACACCACCAATTCCTACATTGCTGGCATCCGTATCGACAATGAAGTCTGTGTCTGTCAGTATTGGGGCTTGAGAAAGGGTAGACTTCAGTGTTTCAAAAGCTTGCTGACATCGTTCTGACCATTGGAAAGGGACACCATCCTCTGTTAACTTGTGGAGCGGTCGAGCTATATCTGCAAATCCCTTTACGAATCGTCGGTAATAGGAACACAGCCCCAAAAAGCTTCTCGAGTCGTGTTGGTTCTTCGGGACAGGCCAACTTCTCACAGCTTCAGTCTTGTCAGGATCACTTCTTATTCCTTCTGAGGTAATAACGTGGCCAAGATATTTCACCTCCTTACAGAACAGTTGGCATTTCTTGGGACTGAGTTTCAACTTGGCTGCTGAAAGCTTCTTGATCACTTCTTCGACATTCTGGAGGTGGTCTTCGAATGTCTTTCCCAGTACTATCACGTCGTCTAGGTACACCAGACAAACCTTCCAATTGAGCCCTTGTAGCACATTTTCCATAAGTCGCTCGAAGGTGGCGGGAGCGTTACATAGTCCAAATGGCATAACGTTATGTGCCACAGCCCATAACCAGTCGTGAATGCGGTCTTCTGCTTGTCTTGTGGATCCAGTTCCACTTGCCAGTATCCACTCTTCAAATCTAACGTTGAAAACCATTTGGCACCAACCAAGCTGTCAAGGGTGTCGTCGATTCTGGGTAAAGGATAGCTGTCCTTTAAGGTTACGTCGTTGAGCTTCCTGTAGTCAACGCAGAACCGGTCGATCCATCCTTCTTCCTAACCAACACTATCGGAGAAGCCCAAGCACTTTGTGATGGTTCGATTACCCCCTGTTCTTCCATGTTCTTCACCAGGTTGTTGACTTCTTCTTGCTTAGCCCATGGAACTCTTCTAGATGGTTGTTTAATAGGACGAGCTGATCCCGTGTCTATACGGTGGTATGTCAGATTCGTTCTCCCAAAGTCGTTGTCAAAGAGGGCGAAGACGTTTCGATACTTGCTGAGCAGTTCTTCGAACTTTCTAATTTGTTCGCTGTTAAGGTTTGTGGCCGAACGCTGCACTAAGTCTCGAAGAACGGTTGGAAGCGGTTCGCTCTCTGCCATTGAGGATTCAGCTTCGACTTCGCATTGGAGGATGGACACCACGGGTTCAAAGACTCCTACTTCCATTCCTTTACACACTTTCTGTTCGAAGTCCTTCAAATTGACCACTCTGACAGATGCATTCGGCGTCCCAGTTCGAATTAGTGTTCGTCCTATCAGTATGGCTTTCTGTGTCAAGTCCGGGTTTTTGGCTTCTACTATCCCCACCAAACCGTCGATGTTTATTTTGAGAACTACCTCGGATCTAGCAGGTAGTAATCGGTCTTCTGCTACGATGACCTTTCAAAGACCGTACTCTTTGGTGGGGTTTGTCATCACCAACTCTTCCTTGCCGATGCGTAAAATGCCGGAGCCCAAATCCAGATTAATTTTGTTTCGTTCAAGAAGATCCAATCCGATGATCACGTCGTCGGCGACATCGGCTACCAGTGCCCTGTGTCGAAGACATACTTCTCCCACTCTCAATTCGATGTCGCATTGTCCTCTAATCGGCGCTGTTTCTCCGGTAACCGTGGTCAAACGCAGCTTCCTCTGCAGGGGACGGATTCTCCACTCGTTAACGATGTTCGGCCGGATTATGGTCTTTGAAGCTCCCGTATCGACCACCATTCTAACCTTCTTGTTGTTGATGTGACCTTCGACGAATAAGGACTTGCTTCCGTTTAGTTGGGAAACGACGATTTCTGCTGGGGCTTGGTGGCGAGAAGCCAACTTGCGCCCCTCAAAGTTGGCTGAACTTAGTTTCCCGACTGCTGTCAGTCCGCACGGCGTTCATCGGCCGGGCAGTCTCGCTGTAAATGTCCGTGCCTTCCACATTCCCAGCACCTTGGTCTTCCTTTGTTTTGGCCACAGTCTAGGGAAAAGTGACCGACCTTACCGCATTCCCAACATTTGGCCGATTCTCTCTTGTCGTTGATAGTAGTCCTCTTGACAGTTTCGACGCATTCTTTGATCAGTCTTGTGACTTCATCCTTGTATTCGTCGTGTTCAACAGCTGTTTGGCGTACACGCACGTGGCCCTTGGAAGCTTGTTTTGCAGCTTCGAATTCTAAGGCGTGCACCAGTGCGTCACTCACAGTCTTATGGCGTGCCAAACGGAGAACTTGCTGTAAGTCGGTGTCCCTCACGCCATCGACGAATGTTTGGACTGCTAGCTGGTCTGCGAAGTCCTGCGGAGCGGTAGGATAGGCCAATCTAACTAGACGTTCGACATCGGCCTCGAATTCTTGTAGATTTTCTGATGTCCTCTGGTTGCGACACTTTAGTTGGGTTTGGTACACTTGTTGCAAATGTTTGTCGCCATATCTCATTTCAAGTCGCTCTAGCAGCGCAGAGAAGTCCCGTTGTTGGCGCTCTGGAATACCTTGAAGGACATCCAATGCTTCTCCTTGCAGGGCTATGACCAGCGCCGTTGCTTTCTCAAAATCGTTCCAGTTGTTTGCTTCTGCCGTTGCCTCGAACTGTCGTTTGTACACAGACCAGCAAACTTTTCCGTCGAAAGTCGGTGGTTTAGTTCTAATCGTCTTCGCCGTGCCTTCGGACTTTACTTCACTAGCCGGTTTTGTGTTCTCGAACTTCTGTCGCATCTTCTCTACTTCCTTTTGTACTTCTTTCAACTCATCTCTTAGCTTCTCTTGTTTCGCTTTCACTTCTTGTCGTACTTCCTTTAATTCTTCTTGCACTTCGGTTCTGAGTTCCTTCAGCTTTACCCTCAATTCTTCTTGCATCACTTCCATCTTTTCTTGTCCAGCTTCTATTTTATTCTTCAATTCTTCTTGTGCCAATTTCATTTCGTCCTGTCCAGCTTCCATTTTATTCTTTAAATTTTTTTCCCCTTTATTTCTTCCTGGCCTGCCTTCATTTCTTCCTGGCCTGCCTTCATTGCCTTCATCATTTCCATTAAAGCCTTTATTTGTTCTTCCATTATTGCTGATTGTTTTCTTGTTACTGGCATAAGGCTTCAAAATTCTTCTTCTCTTCGGACCTCTTCTACGATCTGTCGCACTAACTTTTTTCGGGAATCTTCAATACCCTTACTATCCCACTCCTGACACCAAATGTGACGTGTTCGGTAACAGAAAACACAATTAACAAAACAAAACAACGAATTTATTTAAGTACTAAAGTTAATTTGACTACACTACACTTATAAACAAGTCTGCACAATTTATTGCACTAAAAGTCTCCTTTAATCGCCGTTCCGGTAGACACTATCTATCGCTCTCTATGAACTCTATCGCCTCTATGGTTCGCCTGTATCGCCTATCGATCGCTTCCAAACATCAGCTGTCCACTGGCAACTAACTCGGTGTGAGTGTCTCGTCCGCTTTTATAGTCTTCTCAGCCTTTTTCTAGGGTATTCTACAGCCGTCTAGTATTCCAATTGTTTTCCCATTGATCTTTGCTGGTGTTTTCTAGATGTTTCAGGAAAGCCGAGAATATTCCTTATGTAATCAGGGAAGATGTTCATTAATTATGCTCACACCAACTTAATTGGCAAGTACTCGTAACAGTATACATGTTGATAGTCTGTTAACGTTATGCCCAACGTGGTTCAAGTGAACCTAAGCATGTTGATAGTCTGTTAACGTTATGTCAAAAGGGGCTCATGTGAATGTATACATGTTGATAGTCTGTTAACGTTATGCCAAACGTGGTTCAAGGGAACGTCTACATGTTGATAGTCTGTTTACGTTATGCCAAACGTGGTTCAAGTGAACGTATACATGTTGATAGTCTGTTAACGCTATGTCAAACGTGGTTGAGTGAACGAATGCATGTTGATAGTCTGTGAACGTTATGTCAAAGGGTGTTCAAGTTAACGTATACATGTTGATAGTCTTTTAACGTAATGTCAAACGTGGTTCAAGTGAACTTATACATGTTGATGGTCTGTTAACGTTATGTCAAAGGTGATTCAAGTGAACGTATACATGTTGATAGTCTGTTAACGTTATGCCAAACGTGGCTCAATTGAACGTATACATGTTGATAGTCTGCTAACGTTATGTCAAAGGGGGCTCATGTGAATGCATACATGTTGATAGTCTGTAAACGTAATGTCAGACGTGGTTTAAGTGAACGTATACATGTTGATAGTCTGTTAACATTATGTCAAACGTGGTTCATGTCAACGTACACATATTGATAGTCTGTTGACGTTATGTCAAACGTGGGTTAAGTGAACGAACCCATGTTGATAGTCAGTTAACCTTATGTCAAACGTGGTTCATGTGAACGTATACATGTTTATAGTCTGTTAACGTTATGCCAAACGTGGTTCAAGTGAACCTAAGCATGTTGATAGTCTGTTAACGTTATGTCAAAAGGGGCTCATGTGAATGTATACATGTTGATAGTCCGTTAACGTTATGCCAAACGTGGTTCAAGGGAACGTATACATGTTGATAGTCTGTTAACGTTATGTCAAAGGGGGCTCATGTGAATGTATATATGTTGATAGTCTGTTAACGTTATGTCAAACGTGGTTCAAGTGAACGTATACATGTTGATAGTCTGTTAACGTTATGCCAAACGTGGTTCAAGTGAACGTATACATGTTGATAGTCTGTTAACGTTATGTAAACGTGGTTTAGTGAACTTATACATGTTGATGTCTGTTAACTTATGTCAAAGGGGTCAGTAAGTATACATGTTGATAGTCTTTAACGTTATGAAACGTGGTTCAAGTGAACGTATACATGTTGATTGTCTGTTAACGTTATGTCAAAGGGGTTCAAGTGAAGTATACATGTTGATAGTCTGTTAACTAATGTCAAACGTGGTTCAAGTGAACGTATACATGTTGATAGTCTGTTAACTTATGTCAAACGTGGTTCAAGTAACGTATACATGTTGATAGTCTGTTAACGTTATGTCAAACGTGGTTAAGTGAACTAACATGTTGATAGTCTGTTAACTTATGTCAAAGGGTTCATGTGAAGTATACATGTTATAGTCTGTAACGTTATGCCAAACGTGGTTCAAGTGAACGTATACATGTTGATAGTCTTTAACGTTATGTCAAAGGGGTATGTGAAGATACATGTTGATAGTCGTTAACGTTATGTCAAAGTGGTTCAAGGAACGTATACATGTTGATAGTCTGTTAACGTTATGTCAAAGGGTTCAGTGAACGTATACATGTTGATAGTCTGTTAACGTTATGTCAAACGTGGTTCAAGTGAACTATACATGTTGATAGTCTGTTAACGTTATGTCAAAGTGGTTCAAGTGAACGTATACATGTTATAGTCTTTAACGTTATGTCAAACGTGGTTCAAGTAACGTATACATGTTGATGTCTGTTAACGTTATGCAAAGTGGTTCAAGTGAACGTATACATGTTGATAGTCTGTTAACGTTATGTCAAAGTGGTTCAAGTGAACGTATACATGTTGATAGTCTTTTAACTTTGTCAAACGTGTTCAAGTGACGTATACATGTTGATGTCTGTTAACGTTATGTCAAACGTGGTTCAAGTGAACGTTTACATGTTGATAGTCTGTTAACGTTATGTCAAACGTGGTAGTAAGTATACATGTTGATAGTCTGTACGTTATGAATGTTCAAGTAACGTATACATGTTGATGCTTACGTTATGTCAAACGTGGTTCAAGTGAACGTATACATGTTGATAGTCTGTTAACTAATGTCAAACGTGTTCAAGTGAACGTATACATTTGATAGTCTGTTAACGTATGTCAAACGTGGTTCAAGTGAACGTATACATGTTGATAGTCTGTTAACGTTATGCCAAACGTGGTTCAAGTGAACCTAAGCATGTTGATAGTCTGTTAACGTTATGTCAAAGGGGCTCATGTGAATGTATACATGTTGATAGTCTGTAACGTTATGCCAAACGTGGTTCAAGGGAACGTATACATGTTGATAGTCTGTTAACGTTATGTCAAAGGGGGTCATGTGAAGATACATGTTGATAGTCTGTAAACGTAATGTCAACGTGGTTTAAGTGAACGTATACATGTTGATGTCTGTAACTTATGTCAAACGTGGTTCATGTAACGTACACATGTTGATAGTCTGTTACGTTATGTCAAACGTGGTTAAGTGAACGAACATGTTGATAGTCTGTTAACTTATGTCAAACGTGGTTCAAGTAACGTATACATGTTGATAGTCTGTTAACGTTATGTCAAAGGGTTCAAGTGAACGTATACATGTTGATGCTTTTAATGTAAACTGTGGTTCAAGTAAGTATACATGTTGATAGTCGTTAACGTTATGTCAAACGGGTTCAAATGAACGTATACATGTTGATAGTCTTTAACGTTGTCAAACGTGGTTCAAGTGAACGATACATGTTGATAGTCTGTTAACGTTATTCAAAGGGTTCAAGTAACGTATACATGTTGATAGTCTGTTAAGTATGTCAAACGTGGTTCAAGTGAACGTATACATTTGATAGTCTGTAACGTTATGTCAAACGTGGTTCAAGGAACGTATACATGTTGATAGTCTGTTAACGTTATGTCAAAGGTGATTCAAGTGACGTATACATGTTGATAGTCTGTTAACTTTGTCAAAGTGTTCAAGTAACGTATACATGTTGATGTCTGTTAACGTTATGCCAAACGTGGTTCAAGTGAACGTATACATGTTGATGTCTGTTAACGTATGTCAAACGTGGTTAGTGAACGATACATGTTGATAGTCTGTTAACGTATGTCAAACGTGGTTCAAGTAACGTATACATGTTGATAGTCTGTTAACGTTATGCCAAACGTGGTTCAAGTGAACTAACATGTTGATGTCTTTAACGTTATGTCAAAGGTCAGTAATATACATGTTGATGTCTGTTAACGTTATGCAAACGTGGTTCAAGGGAACGTATACATGTTGATGTCTGTTAACGTTATGTCAAAGGGTTAAGTGAAGATACATGTTGATAGTCTTAACGTAATGTCAAACGTGGTTAAGTAACGTATACATGTTGATGTCTTAACTTATGTCAAAGGGTTCATGTAAGTAACATGTTGATGTCTGTTAACGTTATGCAAACGTGGTTAAGGAACGAACATGTTGATAGTCGTTAACTTATGCAAACGTGGTTCATGTGAACGTATACATGTTATAGTCTGTAACGTTATGTCAAGGGGTTCAAGTAACGTATACATGTTGATGCTTTAAGTAGCAATGTGGTTCAAGTAATATACATGTTGATATCGTTAACGTTATGTCAAAGGGTTAATGAACGTATACATGTTGATGGTTTTAACGTTTGTCAAACGTGGTTAAGTGAACATACATGTTGATGTCTGTTAACTTATTCAAACGTGGTTCAAGTGAACGTTACATGTTGATAGTCTGTTAAGTTATGTCAACGTGGTTCAAGTGAACGTATACATTTGATAGTCTGTTAACGTTATGCAAAGGGTTCAAGGAACGTATACATGTTGATGTCTGTTAACTTATGCAAAGTTCAAGTGAACGTATACATGTTGATAGTCTTTAATTTGTCAAAGTGTTAAGTAACGTATACATGTTGATGTCTGTTAACGTTATGCCAAACGTGGTTAAAGAACGTTAATGTTGATAGTCTTTAACGTTATGTCAAACGTGGTTAAGTGAACGATCATGTTATGTCTTTTAACGTTATGTCAAACTGTTCAAGTAACGTATACATGTTGATGGTCTGTTAACTAATGTCAAAGTGTTCAAGTGAACGTTACATTTGATAGTCTGTTAACGTATGTCAAACGTGGTTCAAGTGAACGATACATGTTGATAGTCTGTTAACGTTATGCCAAACGTGGTTCAAGTGAACCTACATGTTGATAGTCTGTTAACGTTATGTCAAAAGGGGTAGTGAAGTATACATGTTGATAGTCTGTAACGTTATGCCAAACGTGGTTCAAGGGAACGTATACATGTTGATGTCTGTTAACGTTATGTCAAAGGGGGCTATGTGAATGATACATGTTGATAGTCTGTAAACGTAATGTCAACGTGGTTTAAGTGAACGTATACATGTTGTGTCTTAACATTATGTCAAACGTGGTTCAGTAACGTAACATGTTGATAGTCTGTTACGTTATGTCAAACGTGGTTAAGTGAACGAAACATGTTGATAGTCGTTAACCTTATGCAAACGTGGTTCAGTGAACGTATACATGTTTATAGTCTGTAACGTTATGTCAAGGGGTTCAAGTAAAGTATACATGTTGATGCTGTATTATGGTAAACGTGGTTCAGTAAGTATACATGTTGATAATCGTTAACGTTATGTCAAAGGGGGTTAATGAACGTATACATGTGATGGTCTTTTAACGTTGTCAAACGTGGTTCAAGTGACCCATACATGTTGATTGTCTGTTAACGTTATTTCAAACGTGGTTCAAGTGAACGTTTACATGTTGATAGTCTGTTAAGGTATGTCAATCGTGGTTCAAGTGAACGTATACATCTTGATAGTCTGTAACGTTATGTCAAACCTGGTTCAAGTGAACGTATACATGTTGATGGTCTGTTAACATAATGTCAAACGTCGTTCAAGTGAACGTATACATATTGATAGTCTGTTAACGTAATGTCAAACGTGGTTCAAGTGAACGTATACATGTTGATAGTCTGTTAACGTTATGCCAAACGTGGTTCAAGTGAACCTAAGCATGTTGATAGTCTGTTAACGTTATGTCAAAAGGGGCTCATGTGAATGTATACATGTTGATAGTCTGCTAACGTTATGCCAAACGTGGTTCAAGGGAACGTATACATGTTGATAGTCTGTTAACGTTATGTCAAAGGGGGCTAATGTGAATGCATACATGTTGATAGTCTGTAAACGTAATGTCAGACGTGGTTTAAGTGAACGTATACATGTTGCTGGTCTGTAACATTATGTCAAACGTGGTTCATGTCAACGTACACATGTTGATAGTCTGTTGACGTTATGTCAAACGTAGGTTAAGTGAACGAACACATGTTGATAGTCAGTTAACTTATGTCAAACGTGGTTCATGTGAACGTATACATGTTTATAGTCTGTTAACGTTATGTCGAATGGGGTTCAAGTAAACGTATACATGTTGATGCTGTATTAATAGTAAAGCAATTGTGGTTCATGTCAACGTATACATGTTGATAATCGGTTAACGTTATGTCAAAGGGGGTTCAAATGAACGTATACATGCTGATGGTCTTTTAACGTTTGGTCAAACGTGGTTCAAGTGAACCCATACATGTTGATAGTCTGTTAACGTTATTTCAAACGTAGTTCAAGTGAACGTTTACATGTTGATAGTCTGTTAAGGATATGTCAATCGTGGTTCAAGTGAACGTATACATCTTGATAGTCTGTTAACGTTATGCCAAACGTGGTTCAAGGGAACGTATACATGTTGATAGTCTGTTAACGTTATGTCAAAGGGGGTTCGTGTGAATGTATACATGTTGATAGTCTGTTAACGTTATGCCAAACGTGGTTCAAGTGAACGTATACATGTTGATAGTCTTTTAACGTAATGTCAAATGTGGTTCAAGTGAACTTATACATGATGATGGTCTGTTAACGTTATATCAAAGGTGATTCAAGTGAACGTATACATGTTGATGGTTTGTTAACGTTATGTCAAACGTGGTTCAAGTGAACGTATACATGTTGATAGTCTTTTAACATTATGTCAAACGTGGTTTATGTGGACGTATACATGTTGATAGTCTGTTAACGTTATGTCAAAGTTGATTCAAGTGAACGTAAATAATATGATCTTAATTTGTTATACTGTGGAACCGGGATTAGTTGAAAAATAACCAAGAAAAGTTTCACTGCAAAACACAAGAAACAACATCCAATGTTTATTCTTCGCAATCTTGTCTCTCACACAGTTTTTAACTTTAATTAGTTTTAATTTAATTATAGTAATCACGTTGACGTGTATCGCACGCGTTGATTCATCATTCCTTACTCGCTCGCTCTTCTGGAGCTCTGTAGTACCGACTCACCGAGTTCAGGTTCAGGCGGGAAGATTTGAATCACATGTAGGAGCTGACTCCTTACATCTCCTCATCTCGGAAAGAAAAAGTCATTTTTCTTGATCGCAGTCCTTTGGAATCAGCTTCGAAATGTGAAACAGATTCGATTCCTTCTTTCTATGGCCCGTGTTGATCTTGTAGATTGATCCGGATATTTTTTCCTCGATTTGGTAGGGTCCTATCCTTATTTCGTCCATTTTTTTTCTATTCAATTTGTTACTATTTTCTACGTAGACTGATTCGCCCTCTCGGAATTCATGAATGACTCTATTTTTGTCGTATAATTTTTTGTTGTAATTATGATATCTCATACTGTTTTCCAGGGCTTTTTCTCTGTTTAGTTTTAGGCTTTCTGGTGAAAGATTTTGTTTTAGTAGGTCTGGTACTATTGATGTATTTACGCCTTCCAACAAATATCTTGGGCTAAATTTAGTCAACGTATGTATTGTATTATTATACTTTTCAACACATTCGTGTGCAGCGGTTGTCCATGCTTTTTTCCCATTTTTTTGGTTGACGATACATCTGATTTTATTAACCAATGTTTGGTTCAATCGTTCGTCCAAACCATTTGAAAATGGTGCATTAACAGCCGTGAAAATCAATGGTATATTTCGACTTCTTAAGAAGCCTTTATATTCTTCTGAATTAATCCCAGGATATTGGTCTGTTAAAATTTTGCCTATGTTTTCATCTGCAACTGTTTTGGTTAACTTTATAAAGTCCTTTCCAGTTTGTGTTGTGCTGATGTACGCGTACCTGGTAAAGTGATCCACCATCAAGTGTAAATATTTCTTTGTCGATCTTGATCCGCGAAATCCTCCAATGGTGTCAATGGACATTATCTCGAATGGGTTTTTCGCTGGTCCCAATTGAGACAGTAAACCATAATTTTTTTTTCTTCTGGTTTTGTTTTTAATGCAGATTTCACAATTTTTGCAAGTATTCTTGATATTTTTATCTTAATTTCTTGCTGAGTAGCATTGTTTTATTATACTCGTCATCTGAGTTATTCCAATGTGGCAAAATTCATGATGGACTTTTTCAATCAACTTTTTGCTCAATTCTTCTGATATAATAATTTTTCTTTTTTTTAGCAGTAAGTCTGATTTGTCTTTGATTATTTTATTACTACTTACTTCACTATTTTCGTTTTGGTCTATGATGATTGCCTCTAGATCCAAAAAATTTACAGTTTTAATCTCTTCTTCCTGTTGTTCATTTGTTTCGAGTACCGGATTTCTACTTAGACAATCGGCTTCTGCATTAAACTTTCCGGGGTTGTAATGTATTTGGAATTGGAATTGCGATAAGTAATATGTCATATCGCCAAGCTCTTCATCTGGTCTGGCTTTAATATTTAACTTTTCTAAAGGTTTATGATCCGAGTAAATCTCGAACGATTTCCCTAAAAGCCAGTATTGCCAGAATTTTATGGCCTCTTTAATCGCCAAACATTCGATATATATAGGTTTTTTCTTTTTCTGGAAAAATACGCTACAGGTTTTTCTATATTATTTTCGGGTTGAGGCTGCTTCAAAACTGCTCCCAATCCTTGAATACTTCCATCTGTATATATTCTGGCTGGTAAATCTGGATCATAAATTGCCAGCACTGGCTCGGTACACAAGAATTTTTTTAGAAATATAAATGCACTTTCGCATTCTTGTGACCAGATGAATTTTTGATTTTTGCGTAGTAAATTATGTAAGGGCTCAAGCACAATAGCGATTTTAGGTACATATTCGTGGTAAAAATTTATTTTACCCAAAAATTGGCGAATATTTTTTTGGTTTGTCGGCGTCGGAAAATCGCGAATTGCTTTCAAATTATCTTTTATGGGCTTGACCGTATTTTTGCCAATGACGTGACCAAGGTATTGTACTGTTTTTGAGGCAAACAAGCATTTAGAGATTTTCAGTCTGAAGCCTTCTTCTATAATTGCACTCAGTAATCGTTCTAGGTGTTCTAGATGTTCTTCGAAAGTTTTTGAGAATACTAATATGTCGTCTATATAATTGATGGTAAAATCTGATAGTTCGTTCTTTCTGATAATATTACTCAGAACCCTTTGAAAAATCGCTGGCGCTGTTTTTAGGCCAAACGGGAGGCATGTCCATTGGTAGTGTCCATCCTCCGTGACGAATCCAGTTTTTCGCTTGTCTTCTACTCTCAATGGAATAGACCAAAAGGCCGAGTTGATGTCTAGTTTCGAAAAATAATTGCAGTTTCTTGTTCTTGTCACCAGGTCTTCAATACGAGGAAAAGGTTGTGACTGTGGTACTACTATTTTGTTTAAATCTCTGAAATCTATACAGTCTCGATTTTTTTTTTTCATCTTTTTTAAATGCTAAGGTGACCGGTGCTCCAAAAGGGCTGTAGGATTCTTCTATTAAATTCTTTTTCAGTAATTCTGAAATTTGTTTTTCTATTTCTTTTTTATCCTGTATTGTGCACCTATATGGTCTCTTGCTGCAGTATTTTTCTACAGTTAAATCTATTCTGGCCTCGTACTCTTTTACTGTGCCAATATCAAATTTATTTTTTTGCAAATATTTTTTCATATTTATTTACCAATTTTAAAATTGATTCTTTTTCTTTGTTTTGTAAATGTTCCGTTATTATTGAGAATTGGTCTGTGTCCAAATTCTCATTAAAATTGACTTCGAAATGTTTGCTGTCAACTTCTCTTTTTATATTGCCTATTAATTTAGGAATTTTTGTCATAGTGTCCTCTGTGTCATATGTAGCAACTCCATTATCTTGAATTACATTTAATTTACTGTCGTGGCTTAGCTTAAATATTTTTATTAAGTCTAGCCCGACTAAAAATTCATGTTTAAAGTTTTCATTGTTTACTACAAACACATAGACTTCTTTTTCTATGTTCATGATTTTTGCTTTTATTTTTATCATGCATTCTGCATTATTAACACCATTAATTGATTTTATGCTGAGGTTATGTTTTGTCTCATGCTTATTTAATATTTTTAGCTTTAATATTTTTGCATTAATGAGTGACACATTTGACCCTCGGTCATATAGCCCATTTGTTTCAAAGTCCCCATTTAACATAACCTTAACCTCAATTAATGGTGTGTGTTGAAGTTTTTTGGATCTTCACTGTTTACTTCTAACTCTAGAAAATTTTTATTTACCTTTTTTTCAGGTTCTGTTTTATCTTTGAACCAACAATCCTGAGCCTGGTGAAATCTGATTTTGTTAATTTTTTTCTTGCAAATTTCACAGGGGGTTTTAATCTTTTTATTATACTCAGTCTGTTTTTTCTCTTCTTTTATGTTGGTAATGTTGATATTTTTGTGAACCAGGTGTTCTAATTTTCCTAATTCATTATATAAGTCTTCTGTCTCCGCCAGGGCATCTCTATCTATTCTATCACTCACATAATTTGGTAGACTTACCGCTATAAGATCAAGTAAGGTTCCTACATCAATCATCTTTCTTGTCTCGAGAAGTAACTTCTCCTTTTTCAATGCAAATTCTACTAAAGAGCCTGTTTGATATTTAAATGCCATCGCGTACCTGATAGGAGACCAGCCTTTATTTGCAAATGTATCACAGAATTTTTTTTTCCATTCATTCCACTCTGAGTCTATGGTTAGTTTCATCAATACACATTCATACCAGTCCAAACAGTTCTTTTCTAAAAAAAATTTTAATATCTCTATTTTTTTTTTATCTTGAGTTATATTAAATCTTGTGCATTCATCTTCATACTGTTTCAACCACTGGTTAGTGTTCACTGTCTTATTATCAAATTTTTGTAGGATAAATTCCTTCGCTATTTTGTCTGCAGATTTTTCTTCTTTTTTATTTGCCTCCAATAGCCTTTGTAATAATTCTTCTACTGTAGAGGGTTGTGTGGTTGTTAATTTTTCCAATGGACTCTGTGTAATTTCTTCTAAAAAATAATCATTGAATTGCAGATTTCCATCATCATCGAAGTACACTTTTTTCAGATCTTCGCCCAATGTTATCCAAATTTTCCGGTACTGGTTTCTCTTTGTAAGTGTCTTCTTTACTTTTGCAAAAGCTGCATTTTCCATTATTTCTTTGTGCAGAGCCACCGGCTCATCCTGCGTTCCAATTGAGGTTATACATATGAAGTTTGATTTCCCGTCTGACGCACCCCTCAATTTAAACTCAAATCTCAGTTTATCCATTGCTATCGTTAAACGAGAATGTTGTTTTATAATATGATCTTAACTTGTTATACTGTGGAACCGGGATTAGTTGAAAAATAACCAAGAAAAGTTTCACTGCAAAACACAAGAAACAACATCCAATGTTTATTCTTCGCAATCTTGTCTCTCACACAGTTTATAACTTTAATTAGTTTTAATTTAATTATAGTAATCACGTTGACGTGTATCGCACGCGTTGATTCATCATTCCTTACCCGCTCGCTCTTCTGGAGCTCTGTAGTACCGACTCACCGAGTTCAGGTTCAGGCGGGAAGATTTAAATCACATGTAGGAGCTAACTCCTTACACGTATACATGTTGATAGTCTGTTAACTTTTTGTCAAATGGGATTCAAGTAAACGTATACATGTTGATGGTCTGTTAACGTTATGTCAAACGTGGTTCAAGTGAACGTATACATGTTGATAGTCTGTTAAGGTTATGTCAAACGTGGTTCAAGTAATTGTCTACATGTTGATGGTCTGTTAACATTAAGCCAAACATGGTTCAAGTGAACGTATACATGTTGATAGTCTGTTAAGGTTATGTTAAACGTGGTTCAGGTGAACTTATACATGTTGATGGTCTGTTAACGTTATGTCAAAGGTGATTCAAGGGAACGTATACATGTTGATAGTCTGTTAACGTTATGTCAAAGGGGGCTCATGTGAATGTATACATGTTGATGGTCTGTTTACGTTATGCCAAACGTGGTTCAAGTGAACGTATACATGTTGATAGTCTGTTAACGCTATGTCAAACAAGTGACACCGTTCCAACGTAAAGCCTGGTGCCGCGGAAACGCCTACGAACGACCAAGGTCACTTACGGCCGTCCGACCGAACGTCGTTCGTACGCACGAATCGGCGAGAAAACAATCCGCCGCCGCGCGCACCAAGGCCGCCCGACCGGACGTCGTACGGTTGCACGGACCGGAGAGAGAACAAAGGCATTTTTTCTCTGACATGTAGGACAATACGGGGGTAAGTGCAAACCAATCACAGGGCCAGAATGGCATGGTTTTACCCTGGTCATAAAGTACCCCCGTATAAATAGAGGTCCAAATCACGACAGAATTCAGAACCGATCCGGCTCTCTTAGCTGAAAAGCTATTAGCTTACGAGCTATCTTCTAGCGCCCTGCGCTATCCAACCTAGCGCCCTGCGCTATATTCCTCAAGGCTACGCATATATATATATCTACATACCTATACGTATATATATATATACAAGGTTATCTACGAGTTCTACCGGTCGTAATCGCCGTTTTGTAAACTGACGCCCATCCTAGGATCTGCGCCAGCCATCTTTACCTGCGCCAACGCCCTCGAGAACATCGACCATTTTTGGTTACCAACAACGCGAACGACCCGATGCCACGAGCCGGCCGCAAGGTCAAGGAGTTTCGACTGCGCCACCGACGAGCCCACGACCGCCGCCGCGCCGCCGACCAGCGCCGCCGCCAACCGTATGCCAGGCCACACGGAGACGCCTACCATACCGACTTAGACGCCCTCTTCGGGAAGTTAGAGCAGAGCTACGCGCCTAATCTATGGTACTCCGCCGACGCGACGCCTAAGCTAACGCCACCGCCATCGACGCCAGCCGACCTTCTGCGACCTTCGACCGTTCTCCGATTGTCTCCCGTGGACCTGTGGGACCCGTTGCCGCCTCTCCCATCGCCGCCGCCTCCACTACTGTCCCCGTTGCCCACGGCACCGACCAAGGCCGACGCGACCCATTGTTTCCGCCTTATACAGCGGATTCGGCGACGATTATAAAACATTTCCGTGTGTGTGTGCGCCGGTATCGCCTATAGTGCTAGTTTTTTTTCTGTTGGACACTTATAAAAAGACCTTGTTTGTTTTATCTAGTTCTGTATATATATAAATACCTTTTAAATGCCCTAGGATAAGTACAATGTATATATATATATCCATAATGTAGCGTAATTACCTTTATTTCCTTTATCGACTATGCTAGAGTGTACGCATCTAGGTTAGTTTAGTCTAATTTTAATTTTATTTCTTTTTTTTTTTTTTTTTGTTAATAAACTTTTTAAACACCAATCGTCTCTCTGTGCTCAGGAACCTCCGTGACAAAAAAATTAGTCCCGCTCGGACTGCGTGAGAATACGCGGATCGCGTAAGAACGCGGCTCCGCCCACGCCTCCGACAAACGACGCCCCGAGCGCCGGCGGTGACAGTGGCGCTCAACGTGGGGCCGGGAACGAGAACGCCTGTAGAACACAGGAGAGGTTTCCAGGACTCTGGAGAGTCCTTGCCCAGCCCCGAACACGGAAGGTTCCAAAATACCATATAACAGAGCACTCGACGACCATCGGCTCCGCAGCGG
>CM055659.1:13511518-13533283 GCA_029378335.1 Agrilus mali
ATGTTCCAATATCTTTATGATTTGTTGAAAATAATCACTTATTCATAATTAGTTGATATGGCTGAGATTAGGCGGTAAACTGTAAGTTTATTTAGGAGATTTATTTCTCTTTCAACAAAGGTCTTATATTCAATTATGATTTTAAATTGCAAGTTTAAAGGTAGGGTTTCCTTAAGACTTAATCTACAGTTTTATAAAAAGTTTTAATTAAATAGAAATTTTTTTTTTAATTAAATCCTCCTCCTAAGGTTTAAAAGGGGGGGGGGGCGGTTCTTTATTTACAGCTTTGAAGGCTTTTAGTTTAATTTAACTTAAATCCTTTAAAACCAGTTGAATGCTATAGTAGAGAAGATTAGTCTTATTAGTAATTTTAAATTAGTATTGTTAGGGAGTAATTTTTTATGTGTTTATTTATCGAAATAATTTTTGGGGGCGGAGATTGAAAATCTTATTATTGGAAATGTTATTCGTATATAAAAGTATAAAGTAATTAATGTTGTAATAATTTTAACGTTGTTGTTAAATATATTTGGTTGTAAATTAGTGCTTGAATTGTTAATCATTTGGTAGAAATCCAATAAAAGGAGGGATTCCTCCTAATGAAAAAAAATTAAATAAAAAAAAAATTTTTAGTTGGGGGTTTAGTTTTCTAATGTTAATTATTGGCTAATTCTTGAAATATTAAATTTTTTTAATACTCAAATAATTAGGGTATTTATGATTAAGAAAGATAAGATAAAATACCATGTTCATAGGGTTTCTAAAAATAATATGGCTGCTAATATTCAACCAATATGATTAATTGATGAGTATCTTAAAATTTTACGTAAACTAGTTTGGTTTAACCCAAATTTAAACCTCCTACTAAAAAAGAAAATAAAATTGCTATTTAAAAGGATTATTTCGTTGTTGTTGTTGTATATTAAAATTTCTAAAGGAGCAATTTTCTGTCAAGTAAGTAAAATTAAAGCATTTATTCATCTTAATCCTTCTATTACTTCTGGGAATCAAAAATGGAATGGGGGAGCGCCTGTTTTAATAAGTAAAGCAGTAGTTAAGCAGTTGAAGGTAAACAAGAGGTTAAAAGATTTATTGGAAGGTCTGATTTAATTGTATCTATAACGAATCTTATTAATAATTGCTATTGTAAAAATTACAAGTATTAAATATGGTCCTTTACGTACAAAATAACTAATGAATAAACCATTACGAAAAACACATCCTTTAATTAAAATTATTAACGACTCATTAATTGATCTACCTTCACCGTCAAATATTTCAGCTTGGTGAAACTTTGGTTCAATTTTAGGAATATGCTTATCTATTCAAATCATTACAGGATTATTTCTAGCAATACATTATACTGCTAGAATTGATCTGGCCTTTTCAAGTATTATTCATATTTGCCGAGATGTTAACTATGGATGATTTTTACGAACACTTCATGCAAACGGGGCATCAATATTTTTCATTGCTTTATATTGTCACGCAGGTCGAGGAATATATTATGGATCTTATAGTCTGCACATAACATGGTCTATTGGAGTAATTATTATATTTGCTTTAATAGCCACTGCATTTTTAGGTTATGTTTTACCTTGAGGACAAATATCCTTTTGAGGAGCAACAGTTATTACTAATTTATTATCTGCTATCCCATATTTTGGGACTGATATTGTACAATGATTATGAGGAGGATTTGCAGTAGACAATGCTACTTTAACTCGATTTTTTACTTTACATTTCATTCTACCATTTATTGTATTTGCTTTAATTATTATCCATCTCTTATTTCTACACCAAACAGGGTCCAATAATCCATTAGGATTAAACAGAAATGTAGATAAAATTCCTTTTCACCCATATTTCTCATTTAAAGATTTAGTAGGCTTTATTTTAACTGGATTTGCTTTAACAATAATTACATTAGCAAATCCTTATTTACTAGGAGACCCTGAAAATTTTACTCCAGCCAACCCTTTAGTAACTCCAGTCCATATTCAGCCAGAATGATATTTTTTATTTGCTTATGCAATTCTACGGTCGATCCCAAATAAATTAGGAGGGGTATTAGCTTTAGTATTATCAATTGCTATCTTGTTAATTTTACCATTTACTAATAAAAAAAAAATATTATCAAACCAATTTTACCCTTTAAATAAATTAATATTCTGAATATTTTTAGCAAATGCCCTACTTCTAACTTGAATTGGGGCTCGCCCTGTAGAAGACCCTTATATTCTAACCGGTCAAGTATTAACAGTAACTTACTTTTTATACTTTATAATAAACCCTTTAATTGCAAATTTATGAGATCAAATAATATTTAAAAATTAGTTAATGAACTTGAAAAAGTATATATTTTGAAAATATATGAAAGAAGTTTAAATCTTCTATTAACTTATACTAAAATTTATTAGTAATAAATTATTAAAGAAAACAAAACTATCTTTACTCCCAAATAAAAAATTAAAAAATTTAAAGAAACTGGAAGAAATCTTTTCCAAGCTAAGTACATTAACTTATCATAACGATAACGGGGTAAAGTTCCCCGAACCCAAATAAAACAAAAAGAAATAAAAGTTAACTTAAGAAAAAATAACCAACTATAAAAATCCCTTCCTATAAAAAATAAAGAAAACAATATTCTTATAAAAAGAATATTAGCATATTCAGCTAAAAAAATTAATGCAAATCCCCCAGCTCTGTATTCCACATTAAAACCTGATACAAGCTCAGATTCACCCTCAGCAAAATCAAAAGGAGTACGATTAGTTTCGGCAAGACTAGTAACAAATCAAATTAAAGCTAAAGGCAAAAAAGAAAAAATTATTCACAAATAATTCTGAAAAACTATAAAATTAAAAATATTAAAACTTATAATAAAAATCAAAAAAGAAATTAAAACTAAAGCCAAACTTACTTCATAAGACACTGTTTGAGCCACACTACGTAAACTACCAAGTAAAGAGTAAATAGAGTTAGAAGATCACCCTGAAAGTATAATAGTATAAACCCCTAAACTAGAACAACAAAAAAAAAAACAAAACACCAAAATTAAAATTTATAAAACCAAATCAAAAAGGTATACATAACCAAATAATAAGAGCTAAAAACAAATTTAATACAGGAGATAAATAATAAATATAAAAATTTGATATTAAAGGAAAAACTTGTTCTTTAGTAAAAAGCTTAATACCATCTCCTAAAGGTTGAGGTAAGCCTAATAAACCTACTTTATTTGGTCCTTTACGAATTTGGATATAACCTAGAACCTTACGTTCTAATAAAGTTAAAAACCCAACGCCCAATAAAACACAAATTACTAATAATAATAAATTAATAAAACAAGAAATATAATTAAAAAAAACCATATGTTATATGTAAATAAAATTTACTTAAATAGATTCTAAATCTATTACACTATTCTGCCAAAATAACAATATTGATCAATAAAAAATTATTATAAAAAATATTTGGTCCTTTCGTACTAAAATACTATAAAATACTGAAGATAGAAACCAACCTGGCTCACGCCGGTTTAAACTCAGATCATGTAAAGTTTTAATAGTCGAACAGACTAAATCATTTAGCTTCTACACCAAATTTTAACTTTAATCCAACATCGAGGTCGCAAACTATTCTTTCGATTAGAACTCTCAAGAAAAATTACGCTGTTATCCCTAAGGTAATTTAATTTTATAACTAAAAAAATAAGTCAAATATCTACAAATTAATATTTTATAAAGAAAAAGTTTATTAAATTTTTCCATCACCCCAATTAAATACTTTATTAAATTTAAGAATTTTATACTAAAATTACCTTAAAACATAAAAATATTAAACTCTATAGGGTCTTCTCGTCTTTCATTAGAATTTAAGCTTTTTAACTCAAAAATAAACTTCAATAAATAAAATAGAGACAGAAAGTTTTTTGTCCAATCCTTCATTCCAGCTTTCAATTAAAAAACTAATGATTATGCTACCTTCGCACGATCAAAATATCGCGGCCATTTAACAAATTCATTGGGCAGATCAGACCTTAAATATTTAACAAAAGGACATGTTTTTAATAAACAGGCAAAAACTAAAATTGCCGAGTTCCTTTATATTAACTTACAACTAAAATTAATTATAAATAAAAATTTTACTAATTTAATCATTATTACATTTTTTAAAAATTAAAAAAATTATTTTAATAAAAAACTTAAAAGTTAAAAAATAGTTTACTAAAAATGAAAAATTATAACAAACTTTATGATGAAAATTACTAATCCTACAAAACATTAAATAATTCAACTTTATAAAAATATAAATTGAAGATTATCCCTCAAAATATAAATTAATCCATAAATAAATTACAAAAAAAGTAAAATAAAAAAGAATAATAAAATTAAAATTTTTTCTTAAAAAACTAGATATATAAAGAGACGTATAACGTTTCATTACAAAGAACTTATTGTAAATAATTATAAAACATTAAAATAAATAAGATCTTAGCTCCTCTTAATTCGAGACCAGTTTATATAAAAACAATAAAATTAATTAACCCTGATACACAAGGTACAAAATTTTAATTTTTCTTTAAAAATCTTAAATCTTTCAATTATTTCAAATTTCTCTCACAATACTTATAAACTATTATTAAAAAAATTATTTCATTATACTAAAAAAATTAATATTTTATAAAAATAAATTAATAATTATTTAAGATCAAATTATATCGAATTGCACGACAACTTTTTAATGTAAATAAAAAACTTTCTATCAAGCTCTAATTTGATCTTTCTAGACACACTTTCCAGTACGTCTACTTTGTTACGACTTATTCCACTTTTATGGAAGCGACGGGCGATATGTGCATATTTTAGAGCTAAATCATTTATAAAAAACAATTAAAAATTACTTTCAAATCCACTTTATAAAACCTTTAAAAAATTTTAACCATCTAAATAAATTTATTGTAACCCACCTCCACTAATATATTGCTGCATCTTGATCTGACTTCCTTCTTAATTAAGAACATTGACCATTAATAATTCTTTTAAAAAAATCAACTACGACGATATACAAGCTATAAAATATTATACTAGTAAATCTAATCGTGGATTATCAATTACGGGACAGGTTCCTCTGAAAAGATTAAAATACCGCCAAATTCTTTTGTTTTCAAGAAAATAACTAATACTAACCCGGTAAAATATTTACATTTAAAATAATAGGGTATCTAATCCTAGTTTAAAAATAAATTTAACAGCCTCATTAATAAAGATAAAAATTAAAATTAAAATTTCACCTAAAAATCTAAAATATTATCTAATCAGAATATAAAATTAACTGTTAACCAAAAATTTTTTCTAACACTATTTGTTTAACCGCGACTGCTGGCACAAATTTAGTCAGAATTACTAATTCATTTCTAGATCTTAAATAACTAAAAACCTAAAATCAATCACTACTTAAAATTATTATTTAAAAATAATAAGCTAAAACTTGTATGAAAATAAAGAATATAGTAAAAAATTAAGCTAGAATAAAACTTTAATTAATTTATAATACAACAAGATTTAAAAATAAAATTATAAAAAATAACAATATATAATAGCTCCCTTACACTTTCCTCCCAAGAAATTTTTAATATTAAGGAAATCTAGTTATTTATACCAAATTTAATATTAGACCAATTAAAATCCTTAAATAACCTTTGCCTTCAGAAAAGTTCACCCTAATCAAACTTTCACCTCAGAAAAGTTCGCCCTAATCAAACTTCTGCCTCAGAAAAGTTCACCCTAATCAAACTTTCACCTCAGAAAAGTTCGCCCTAATCAAACTTCTGCCTCAGAAAAGTTCACCCTAATCAAACTTCCACCTCAGAAAAGTTCACCCTAATCAAACTTCCACCTCAGAAAAGTTCGCCCTAATCAAACTTCCGCCTCAGAAAAGTTCACCCTAATCAAACTTCCACCTCAGAAAAGTTCGCCCTAATCAAACTTCCACCTCAGAAAAGTTCACCCTAATCAAACTTCCACCTCAGAAAAGTTCGCCCTAATCAAACTTCCACCTCAGAAAAGTTCACCCTAATCAAACTTCTGCCTAAGAAAAATTCGCCCTAATCAAACTTCCACCTCAGAAAAGTTCACCCTAATCAAACTTCCACCTCAGAAAAGTTCACCCTAATCAAACTTCTGCCTCAGAAAAATTCGCCCTAATCAAAAAAAAAATAAATTTAACAGCCTCATTAATAAAGATAAAAATTAAAATTAAAATTTCACCTAAAAATCTAAAATATTATCTAATCAGAATAAAAAATTAACTGTTAACCAAAAATTTTTACTAACACTATTTGTTTAACCGCGACTGCTGGCACAAATTTAGTCAGAATTACTAATTCATTTCTAGATCTTAAATAACTAAAAACCTAAAATCAATCACTACTTAAAATTATTATTTAAAAATAATAAGCTAAAACTTGTATGAAAATAAAGAATATAGTAAAAAATTAAGCTAGAATAAAACTTTAATTAATTTATAATACAACAAGATTTAAAAATAAAATTATAAAAAATAACAATATATAATAGCTCCCTTACACTTTCCTCCCAAGAAATTTTTAATATTAAGGAAATCTAGTTATTTATACCAAATTTAATATTAGACCAATTAAAATCCTTAAATAACCTTTGCCTTCAGAAAAGTTCACCCTAATCAAACTTTCACCTCAGAAAAGTTCGCCCTAATCAAACTTCTGCCTCAGAAAAGTTCACCCTAATCAAACTTCCACCTCAGAAAAGTTCACCCTAATCAAACTTCTGCCTCAGAAAAGTTCGCCCTAATCAAACTTCCGCCTCAGAAAAGTTCACCCTAATCAAACTTCCACCTCAGAAAAGTTCGCCCTAATCAAACTTCCACCTCAGAAAAGTTCACCCTAATCAAACTTTCACCTCAGAAAAGTTCGCCCTAATCAAACTTCCACCTCAGAAAAGTTCACCCTAATCAAACTTCTGCCTAAGAAAAATTCGCCCTAATCAAACTTCCACCTCAGAAAAGTTCACCCTAATCAAACTTCCACCTCAGAAAAGTTCACCCTAATCAAACTTCTGCCTCAGAAAAATTCGCCCTAATCAAACTTCCACCTCAGAAAAGTTCACCCTAATCAAACTTCCACCTCAGAAAAGTTCGCCCTAATCAAACTTCTGCCTCAGAAAAATTCGCCCTAATCAAACTTCCACCTCAGAAAAGTTCACCCTAATCAAACTTCCGCCTCAGAAAAGTTCGCCCTAATCAAACTTCCACCTCAGAAAAGTTCGCCCTAATCAAACTTCCGCCTCAAAAAGTTCGCCCTAATCAAACTTCCACCTCAGAAAAGTTCGCCCTAATCAAACTTCCACCTCAGAAAAGTTCGCCCTAATCAAACTTCCGCCTCAAAAAGTTCGCCCTAATCAAACTTCCACCTCAGAAAAGTTCGCCCTAATCAAACTTCCGCCTCAGAAAAGTTCGCCCTAATCAAACTTCCACCTCAAAAAGTTCGCCCTAATCAAACTTCCACCTCAGAAAAGTTCGCCCTAATCAAACTTCCGCCTCAGAAAAGTTCGCCCTAATCAAACTTCCAATTCCAAACTTAAAAAAAAAAAAATAAACTACCCTTAAATCTAATTATATTAATTAATTAATTAATTTTATAGAAGTATAAAAATACAAGACTTTAATTTTAAATTGTTATAAAATAGCATCATAAAATTATTCTAGTAATAACATAAGTAAACTAATATTAAATAATAAGTTTATTTTATAACAAAAAATAAACTTTTCCTAAAAAAATCTTATTATTTAATTATATACATATTTTTTTTTTTTTAATAAAAATTTAATATTTATAATAAATTAAATATAGTAATTTATATATAATTATATACTTATTAGTTAAATATATATAATTATAAACTAATAGATTAATAATATTATATATATATGTAGTATCGAGAGCGTGTGTACATAGAAAGATTAGTATTGTTAAGTAGTACGTAAGATGTTTCTTTGTATTGGTAATAAGTTTAGAAGATGTTTTTAAGTATTATTAGAGTGACAGCCGATGCTCGAGCAAGAATTTATAGTTTTATGGTACTCTACCCATCGGGGGTAGCAGGTAGCGCGTTTTGAAAGATTGGGATAGTAGTTAAGAAGAAGTCATTAACGAGGTAACAAGAAGAAAAAAGCCTTGCTCGAGGATCGAGTTGCGTTGTTTGTAAATAGCTGTATATGTATAAATTGTAAATAAAACGTTTAAAGAAATTTCGATTCGTACACAATTACATTATCTAATTGAATCCCACATATTTTTGGGGGCTCGTCCGGGATCCTGATAGTGTAACGTGCCGCGAACCGGAAGTGTTAAGACGAATCAATTGTGAATCGCGAGTGGTCTATGAGTTTGGACAATTGTGAAGAAGTTGTTGCAAACTACCCACGAAGTGTTACCATGAGCGACAATCAAGTCGATAAGATGAAGGTGGCAGATTTACGGGAAAAGCTGGATGAATTGGGACTTTCTACGGAAGGAAGCAAGCCAATATTGCGCAACCGACTTCGAGCAGCATTGCAAAATAAAGACGCAGGAGATGTTTCTCATGAAGACGAAAAAGATGAAAACGAAGAAGAAGACGACGAAGAAGAAAACGAAGAAGAAGAAGACGACGACGAAGAAGATGAAGATGGAAAAGTTCCCGAAGCAAAAAAGATGGGTTGCCGACGGAAACAAAGATGTACACAGGTATCGTTGACTTTTCGAGATGTAGAAGAGTCTTTAGAAAAGTTTAGTGGCGACAAAAAACTAAGTGTTACGCGATGGCTGGAGGATTTCGAGGAAATGGCAGAATTATGTCAATGGGTCGACGTACAGAAGGTGGCGTACGCAAAACGTCTCCTTACAGGTTCTGCAAAACTCTTCGTCAAGTATGAAAAGTGCGGGAAAACTTGGAAAAATCTTAAAACTGCTTTAAAAGACGAATTTGAGGAAACGGTGGATAGCTACCAAGTCCATTGCGAACTTTCCGGGCGTAAGAAGAAAGAAGATGAAACATACCAAGAATACACATACAAGATGCTTGAGATAGCCAGCCAGGTAGACTTAGAACCCCGAACAGTTATTAAATACATAATAGAAGGAATTCCTGATGACCCTGTTAACAAATCAGTACTGTACGGAGCGAAAACTATCCGCCAGTTAAAGGAGAGATTTTCTCAATTAGAGGACATGAAGAACGAGATGAAAACCCGAAAGAAGACACTGGAAAAAAGAGAAGAAAAACGCGTTTCTGCAGGGGAGAAAAGAATGCCAGGGCTTCAGAGTACGCCAAGTGTAAAAAGGTGTCATGTGTGCGGTGAAAAAGGTCATTTTAAGTTTGAGTGTCCGAATAAGCAAAAAGGATTAAAGTGCTTCAAATGTAATGAGTTCGGTCACATTGCGAGCAAGTGCGCCAGTTTGGTATCAAAACCAACGAATACCCAGAAGACCAACAGCATTTCCAAAAACCACACATCGAAGCACGTGAAGGAGATATCTATAAAGGACGTCAAGCTCTCCGCACTCATCGATACAGGTAGCGATATCACACTAATTAGAACAGATGAATATGTTAGAATAGGTTCACCTAGTTTATTTAAGTCTAGTATTAAGTTTGATGGTATTGGGTCGACTGGAAATGAAACATTGGGTGAATTTAGTAGTGATATAATAATTGACGACGTAAGATTTAATAATGTTAAATTTCATGTAGTACCAAGCACTATTTTAAAGTTAGGAGTTCTCATAGGTACGGATTTCCTTAATCAAGTAAACCTAAATATTAAAGAGGGAAAAATAACTATATCTAAAGTTGAAAGCCAGATTTCAGTTGATTTTAATGTCCCTGAAATTTATCATATTAATACCGTACAAGATCCACATGAATTAGATTTGTCCAATATAACGAGCAGTTGTTACCGCGAGCAGATAGAAGAGTTAGTTCATAATTATAAGCCTGAAAAAACCCGAGAAGTTAACGTTAAGATGAAAATAATTTTAAAAGACGACGTACCAGTTTATTCGCTTCCGCGACGACTATCTCCGCTCGAACGCAACGAAGTTGATAACATTATTAGTTCATGGATTGATGAAGGAATCGTTCGCCCGTCGGATTCAGAATACACGAGTCCTATAGTTTTAGTAAAAAAGAAAGACGGTTCAACACGCGTCTGTGTTGATTATAGGGCTTTAAATAAAAAAATTATTAAAGATAGATATCCTTTGCCGTTAATTGAGGATCAGTTAGATCTCCTTCATGACGCAACAGTTTTTAGTACAATAGATCTTAAAAATGGTTTTTTTCATGTGCCTGTTGACGACCAAAGTATAAAATTTACATCTTTTGTTACACCAAACGGTCAGTTTGAGTTTTTAAAAGTTCCTTTCGGTCTATGTAATTCTCCTTCAGTTTTTCAGAAATTTATTAATGCAGTTTTCAAAGACTTAATAGCTAAAAGAATAATTTTAACTTATATGGATGATTTAATTGTATTGGCTGTAAATTACGAAGAAGCGTTGTCAAGGTTAAAATTAGTGTTGGAAGTTGCCAGTCAATTCGGCCTGGTCATAAATTGGGGAAAATGTCAGTTCTTACAAGAAAGAATAGAATATTTAGGACACGTTGTTGAAAAGGGGACAGTCAAGCCGTCCGAACATAAAATTGCCGCCGTTTCAAATTTCCCAGTACCCAACAATATCAAAGATGTTCAAAGTTTTTTAGGTTTGACCGGTTATTTTAGAAAGTTTGTTCCTAGATACTCCTTAATAGCACGTCCATTAACCAATTTGTTAAAAGCAAATGTTAAGTTTTATTTCGGGTCAGCGGAGGCTGAAGCCTTTCATTCTTTAAAATCGATTCTCTGTAGGGGTCCTGTTTTGAAATTGTACCATTTGGCTAGGGAAACGGAATTGCACACTGACGCATCCCGCTTTGGGTTTGGGGCAATTCTACTACAAAAAGATGCTGAAGACAATAAATTTCACCCTGTCTATTACGCCAGCGGTAAAACGACCGCGGCAGAAGAAAAATATACTAGTTATGAATTGGAAGTTTTAGCAGTAATAAAAGCGTTAAAAAAATTTAGAGTTTACTTACTTGGCATCCCTTTCACTATTGTCACAGATTGCCAAGCTTTTACGATGACGATGAACAAAAAATATTTATGTATACGAGTTGCTAGATGGGCTCTATTACTAGAAGAGTTTCAATACACCATTGTACATAGATTAGGTAAACAGATGTCCCATGTTGATGCATTGAGTAGGAATCCTTTGCCTTGTGCCCTATTGTTAAATGAGTGTGACGAAGGAATAATTGTAAAACTTAAAAAGGCACAACGTGAAGATGAACAAATACAAAAGATTGTAAATTCTGTAGAAAATAATAAATGTAGCGATTACGAATTTAGAAACGATTTATTATATAAGATTGCAAACGATGAACCTTTGATTGTTGTTCCGAGATGTATGCAGTATCAAATTGTTAGACGTGCCCACGAACGTGGACATTTTGGTATTAATAAAACCGAAGCTTTAGTTTTAAGAGAATTTTGGTTTAAGAATGTTCGTAAGATAGTAGAACAAGTAGTAAGTAATTGTATAAACTGTATTTTAAGTGAAAGAAAGAGTGGAAAACAAGAAGGTTTTCTCAACCCTATTAATAAAGGTAGTGTTCCGTTAGATACTTTCCATTTAGACCATTTAGGCCCAATACCATCGACAAAGAAATCATATAAGTATATCTTGGTAGTTATAGATGCTTTTTCTAAATTTGTATGGTTGTATGCGACACGCTCTTGCGATACGGCCGAAGTATTGGATAGATTGAGGAAGCAGGCAGTAAATTTTGGAAATCCACGTAGAGTTATTACCGACCGAGGCACGGCATTCACTTCAGCTTCATTCGCCGCGTATTGTCAAGAGGAAGCTATCGAAAATATAAAAATTACAACAAGCGTCCCGAGAAGTAACGGTCAAGTCGAACGGGTTAATAGAACGATTATACCACTATTAACCAAATTGGCAGCACCAAAGGCCGACGAATGGTATAAATACCTCGCCATCGTCCAACAATATCTGAACGCGACTCTTAGTCGTAGCACTGGCAAAACACCGTTTAATTTACTGTTTGGTACGCACATGCGATTAAAAGATGATCCAGAAGTTCGCAAGATGATCGAGGACGAATGGATCAATATGTTCGAAGAGCAACGAGATCAGTTAAGACTCGACGCAAAGATGAAAATTGCACAAGTCCAAGAGGAAAATCGAAGAACATTCAATAAAAAACGTAAGAAGGCCATCACATACAAAGAGGGTGACTTAGTGGCAATTAAAAGGACACAATTTGGTCCTGGTCTGAAAGTACAGCCAAAATATTTCGGTCCATACCAAATCACGAAAGTTTTACGCAACGACCGTTACATCGTTGAAAAGATTGGATACCACGATGGTCCGAGACAAACATCTACATCGGCAGATCATCTTAAACCCTGGACACAAAACAATGAAGATGTGCCGCAAAGTAAATCAGTTGGTCAGCTAAGATTATACAACAGCGACGATCTGACTTCGACGATGACATCTGAGGGCAGATGTCTTCCAGGATGGCCGAATGTAGTATCGAGAGCGTGTGTACATAGAAAGATTAGTATTGTTAAGTAGTACGTAAGATGTTTCTTTGTATTGGTAATAAGTTTAGAAGATGTTTTTAAGTATTATTAGAGTGACAGCCGATGCTCGAGCAAGAATTTATAGTTTTATGGTACTCTACCCATCGGGGGTAGCAGGTAGCGCGTTTTGAAAGATTGGGATAGTAGTTAAGAAGAAGTCATTAACGAGGTAACAAGAAGAAAAAAGCCTTGCTCGAGGATCGAGTTGCGTTGTTTGTAAATAGCTGTATATGTATAAATTGTAAATAAAACGTTTAAAGAAATTTCGATTCGTACACAATTACATTATCTAATTGAATCCCACATATATATATATATATATATACTATATAATTAAATATTGTTATATAATTATGTTTATATAATAAAAAAAAATTTCTTCAATTTAATTCTTATATATTATATACGAAAATTATATATAATTAGGTAGGATTACCATATAAATATTAATTACATACTAATATATATATATATTATAATTAAACGATTATTTTATTGATATATAATATAAACTAATATTATTATTAATAATGTAAACATTTATATAAAGCCTGTTTTTAAAAACTTTCATCTCCAAAAATCAGCTTCTTAGAAATAAAGATTAGGCAATAATTTTTTAGTAAAAAACAAGATTTTCCAAAATGCAGCTAAAATCGCTACTATGTAAAGTTAATTTTTCTACATAAACAAATTAACCAAGAAGAAATAAATAATTAAATAAATAATTAATCTTGAAATTTAACTTTTCAAATTAAAGTTTTTAATGAAGTGCCTGAATAAAGGATTATTTTGATAGAATAAATTATGTAAAAATTTTACCTTCATTATATTTAATAGAATTAAACTATCTCTTTAGACATCAAAAGCCTAAGTACATCATATACTAAAATATAAAAAGATAAGCTAAATAAGCTAATGGGTTCATACCCCTTATATGAAGGTTATAGTCCTTCTCTTTTTAATACCCTACTTATATAAAAACCTCTTCTTAATAACATTAATGATAGGAACCCTAATTTCTATCTCTGCTAATTCATGAATAGGAAGATGAATTGGATTGGAAATAAATTTACTTTCCATTATTCCCCTAATAAATAATGGAAAAAACCCTCAATCTACAGAATCTTCCCTAAAATATTTTATTGTACAAGCAATAGCTTCAATAATCTTATTAATAAGATTCGTTATAGATACAATTAAATCAGACCTTCCAATAAATCTTTTAACCTCTTGTTTACCTTCAACATGCTTAACTACTGCTTTACTTATTGTTCCGGCCGTAGACATTTTAGACAGTGCCGGTCCTCGGTTGTGGGTAGCTTTAGCCACTATGTATCATTCAGTTTTTTGCTTCGTTCAGCTTCGGTAAAAAAACTCGTGTCAGAACTACTAAGAAGAAGACATTCTTATTGATCACCCCGGTATTTTTTTGCCACGTTGTATCGGTATAGTAGTCGTTGTTTTAATAAGTAAATAAAGTTGTTCGAAAATTAAAAGTGTATTCCGTTCGCTGCCAAGGCAATCATCCCCAACATATGGTCCTTTCGAGCGGGATAGTGTTATCAGAAGTCGAAATAAGAATACAAGTTAAAAAAATCAGAGAACGGAAAAAGCCAAGCCATTCATTCATTCCATACGCCGAGACGTACAGCAACGACACACGACAACAGAATAATCAATACAGTGACAACTGTAGGAAAGCCCAAGACGAAGCAAGGAAATAAGCGTGAGTCTCCCAACTATACAATTTCATTACATCCTTCAGTTCAGTATCGATTTAATTGCATGCAAACTTGTCTAATTATTGTGGGGTGGTCATTGCCAATTAAAACACAAACGAAATCTGTCAAAACGATTAAGTCTTTGCTCCCTAAATTAGTTTCAATACCCGACAAAAGATGTCCGAAATTGAATCGCAAAAAAGACGTAGAGGTGCTTTAAAAGCCAAACTTACCAATTTTACAAAATATGTTGAGTCATTAAGTCAAATAGAAGAAGCAAGCCACCTTCAGTTGCTGCAACTGTCAAGCCGCGTCTCTGATATCGAAGGCTCTTTATTAAATGAATTTTACGAATTGCAAGACAAAATAGAATGCCTCTGTGAAAATATTGATGAAGAATATGAAATACGCGCGGAATTCGAGGATAAATATTACCAGCAAATTGCTGCCGCAAAAAACATAATACAAAATAACGATCAAGACAAACACAAAAACGAGGAAAGTTCAATACATTCACAAGGCCAAAGCAGCCACGTAAGTTCGGGAGCTAGTTCTCAATACGCAAATGGCGAAATTTCCAAAAATGTAAAGCTACCTACGATAACGTTGCCCAAATTTAACGGTTCGCTGCAAAATTGGCTGGAATTTCGTGATACGTATACATCTCTAATACACAATAATGAATCACTCAGTGATATACAACGCTTCCATTATTTGAGAGCTTGTCTTGAAGATTCCGCCGCGGAAATAATAAAATCACTTGAATTTTCATCCAGCAACTACGCAATCGCGTGGAATGCTGTTGAGGACCGTTATAACAATAAAAAGGCATTAATCCACAATCACGTAAAAAATCTATTTAACCTTGAACCGCTAAACCGCGAGTCGGCAGAAAACATTCGTGATCTGCTTGACATTCTAACAAAAAACTTACGCGCGTTGGAAGGTTTAGGGGAGCCCACGGATAATTGGGGAACATTATTAATTTATTTGGTCAGCACAAAATTAGACACAATCACAAGTCGCGAGTGGGAAACTCATAAAACAAAAACAGATGCGCCTAACTTTGAAACGCTAAAAATATTTCTAAAAAATCGCGCCGAACTATTAGAAACAATTGAACAAAATCGAGCCAAACCTCAAAAACAAGACAAGCGCGATAACAAGCGTAGTACAAAAAGCTTCGTAGCCACGGGAAACGTACAAAACGGTCCGAAATGCACGGTTTGTAACTCAAATCATTATGTCCAGAATTGTTCAGAGTTTCTGAAGAAATCTACTAACGAAAGGTTTGAAAAGGCCAGATCTTTAAGACTGTGCACAAACTGTTTGAGACCGGGGCATTATTACAAGACATGTCGTAGAGGTACTTGCCTCAAATGTACGGGAAAGCATCATACGTTGTTACATCGCGAAACACGAACCCCAGAGCTCAATACGACCGAAAGCCAAGCCGCCGACGAAAAAGGGGAAGCAGCCAACAGTGTCAGTCTGTCAGCTCGCGATTCTTTCGATCAGGTGCTATTATCCACTGCATGTATCACTATATTCGATGAGGACAAACGACCTCATAAAATCCGTGTTCTACTTGACAGCGGATCACAGTCAAGTTTCCTTAGTGAATCTACTTGCAACCAATTGGGCCTCCCTACGAAACCGGTAACCTTTTAATAAACGGTCTTAATAACACGGCGTCAAATATTAAGGCAAAATGTGACGTCACCATAAGCTCTCAGTATAATGCTTACACTACAAAACTAACATGCCTCGTGATACCCACGGTCAGCAATCACCTACCTAGTACCGCAATCGATGTTAAGACCCTCTCAATTCCGCAAAATATTAAGCTGGCCGACTCTGTATTTTTCAAGCCACAGCCCATCGATATGCTGATCGGCGCCGACTTGTTCTATAGCCTACTTTGCGCGGGACAGATGTCTTTGGGTCCTAACAAACCGATTCTCCAGAAAACCAGGTTCGGGTGGATAATATCCGGACCGATCGGCGTGCCATGCACATCCACGATTTCGTGTAATCTATCTACAAGTCGCGATACTCGAAATATTGAAATGCAGGATCAACTTGCGCGGTTCTGGGAGTTAGAGGAAATAGGTTCTCAGAAATCGTTTTCGCCCGAGGAGATCGCATGCGAAGAGCATTTTAAGGCTCATTTCACAAGAAACGAGAATGGTAGGTTCGTGGTAGCTTTGCCTTTAAAGGACACGGTAGAAAAATTGGGCGAATCGTATGAACAAGCCAAAAGACGGTTTTTATCACTAGAAAAAAGAATCGAAACCAATCCTAAACTAAAAGGACATTATCATGAATTCGTTAGGGAATACATAAGCCTGAATCATATGGAACAAGATAAAAATACCGAGAACGATAGCGTATCATATTATATGCCGCACCACGGCGTTTTTCGAGAAGGCAGTATTACCACCAAACTAAGGGTAGTATTTGACGCGTCGTCACCCACAAGTACGGGCTACTCCTTAAACAATCTGCAAATGATCGGGCCTACGATACAGCAAGACCTCTTTTCCATCCTCGTCCGTTTTCGACAGCACACATTCGTAGTGTCAGCGGACATCGCGAAAATGTATAGAGCTATTTTAATAAAACCGGAGCAAAGGCCGCTACAAAAAATAGTATGGAGGTTTAGCCCTGAGGCTCCTCTAGAAACGTTTAACTTGGTAACGGTTACATACGGTGTTAGTTCGTCCGCCTTTTTGGCAACGAGAGTATTGCATCAATTGGCTGAAGAAAATAAAGCCGATCTCCCTAAAATATCTAGCATAATCGACAATGACTTCTACGTCGATGATATGCTCACGGGGGGAGAATCGATACAGGAGGTCGCCGAAATTTGTAAACAAGTATCAGACGTACTCGCGCAAGGTTGCTTCGAGTTAAGAAAATTTTTCTCTAACGCACCAGAAGTACTAAAATACGTTCCAGATCGCGAATCGCCAAACAAAGTCCTAGAATTCGGGGAAAATGAAAACGCGAAAACATTGGGTTTGACGTGGTGTCCGCAGTTAGACTCCTTAATGTACAATATATGTCCAGGTTCGCCTCAACAAAGCGTCACCAAAAGAGGCATATTATCAGAAATAAGTCAAGTCTTCGACCCATTAGGTCTGGTAAGTCCATGCGCAATATTAACAAAAATATTATTACAATCCTTGTGGCTGGAAAAGGTGGGTTGGGACGAAATACTACCAACTCACATTCAGGTTCAGTGGTCCGAATTTAGATCTCAGCTCCCGGAGTTAAACAAGGTCAAAATAAAAAGACATGTTATTTGCCAAAGGCCTACGCGTGTCGAAATACACGGTTTTTCGGACGCTTCGGAGCGTGCGTATGGTGGATGCGTGTTCGTGAGATCTATCGATCAAGATAACGTTATTTGGGTGAATTTGCTGTGCGCCAAAACCAAGGTAGCACCCACAAAAACAGTTACAATGCCGCGCCTAGAACTCTGCGGCGCTATTACGCTTGCGCGGTTAGTTAAAAAGGCATTAGACTCGACTTGATGAAGTAACTCTCTGGACCGATTCAACGGTAGTACTAGGCTGGTTCAGAACGCCGCCAAACAAATTGAAGCCATTCGTGAGTCACCGAGTGGCTGAGATACAAGAATTGACAAGTACGATTAAGTGGAGGCACGTCCCAACGAAGAGCAATCCCGCGGATATATTATCGCGAGGTATGCAGCCCGCGCTGCTGAGGGATGCGCAACTATGGTGGCATGGCCCCGAGTGGCTTGCACACCCGACTGATGTGTGGCCTATCTCACACCTCGATTTAGACGATCGCCAAGAGCTACCCGATTTACGCAAAACGATTAAGTCGTTTTTTTCCGCACCCGAACGCGATGAATTTATAGTCAATCGATTCTCCGATCTAGCTAAACTAAAAAGAATAATCGCCTACGTGCTTAGGTTTAAGACAAACTGCGCAACGACCAGAGATAAACGTGAAGTCGGTCCTTTAACTTGTAAGGACCTCGAAAATGCGCTAATTCAATCTATAAAGGCTCTACAATTCAGAGCATTTGAAAAAGAATATCGGTTGCTTAAGGCAAACAAATCAATTAACAAAAATAGTCGAATTCTAGGCCTAAACCCGACCTTGGACGAACAAGGTGTTCTGCGCGTTGGGGGCCGTTTGGTCAATTCGGTGTTTAATTTCGAAAAGAGACATCCCATAATATTACTCGCTGGGGAAAAACTTACGAAATTAATAATTAGAGACGAGCACTTGAGGTTGCTTCATGCCGGTCCGCAACAAACACTGGTCTCTCTACGCGACCGCTTCTGGCCTATTTCCGGGAGAAGCGAAACGAGAGGTGTTATTCGCCAGTGTGTAAAATGTGCCAGATACCGGACTCAATCTCCTAGTCCTATAATGGGAAGCTTACCTTCTGCACGTACTGAACCCCAACGGCCGTTCGCGATAGTGGGAGTTGATTACGCGGGCCCATTTACCCTAAAATCCAAATCAAGCAGGGGCTTTAAGACAAGCAAGGCATATGTAAGCCTATTCGTGTGTTTCGTAACAAAAGCTCTGCATTTAGAGCTAGCTACAGATCTTACCAAGGAGTCCTTTTTGTTAGCGCTGAGGAGATTCGTTGCTCGTCGCGGCAAGCCGTCAAAAATATTTTCCGATAACGGAACCAATTTTGCAGCAGCCAATTCTGAGCTTAAAAGCATTTATGAGTTTTTAAAAATTCAGGGAAACGATTTGATAAAATCTTGTAGTAATGAAGGCATCGAATGGTCCTTTATCCCTCCTCATGCTCCTCATTTTGGCGGGCTCTGGGAGGCCGGGGTCAAAAGCATGAAAAATCACTTAAAACGCGTAGTAGGAGCAACTATTTTGACATACGAACAATTTTATACATTGCTAGTGCAGGTAGAATCGATACTGAACTCAAGACCTATCTCTTCCCTATCTAACGACCCTGAAGACCTTGTCCCGTTGACCCCCTCACACTTCTTGGTGGGCCAGCCGTTAACGACAATACCACATCCGGATTTGAAGGATGTAGCAACAAACCGATTATCGTTGTATCAGCACCTTCAGCAAATGCAACAACACCTGTGGACACGCTGGAGCAAAGAATATGTTTCCGAGCTCCAACAGAGGCACAAGTGGAGACAAACTCAAGGTCAACTAAAAGAGGGCATCCTGGTTCTTATTAAGGACGATACTCAGCCACCCATGAAGTGGAAACTCGGCAGGGTGATTCGAGTCTTCCCTGGTGCCGACGGAGTCAACAGAGTGGCCGAGTTAAAAACGCAACAGGGCATCGTTAAGCGGGCCTTTTCTAAGATCTGCCCTCTTCCGATCGAGGTAGCCAAGTGAGGTTGTGTGGTGGAGGTGCAGTGAGGTCGCGGTTGATTTATTGAAAGGTGACCCTTCCAAGGTGGGGGGCATGTTCCGGCCGTAGACATTTTAGACAGTGCCGGTCCTCGGTTGTGGGTAGCTTTAGCCACTATGTATCATCCAGTTTTTTGCTTCGTTCAGCTTCGGTAAAAAAACTCGTGTCAGAACTACTAAGAAGAAGACATTCTTATTGATCACCCCGGTATTTTTTTGCCACGTTGTATCGGTATAGTAGTCGTTGTTTTAATAAGTAAATAAAGTTGTTCGAAAATTAAAAGTGTATTCCGTTCGCTGCCAAGGCAATCATCCCCAACACTTATTAAAACAGGCGCTGCCCCATTCCATTTTTGATTCCCAGAAGTAATAGAAGGATTAAGATGAATAAATGCTTTAATTTTACTTACTTGACAGAAAATTGCTCCTTTAGTAATTTTAATATACAACAACAACAACGAAATAATCCTATTAATAGCAATTTTATTTTCTGTTTTAGTAGGAGGATTAATTGGGTTAAACCAAACTAGTTTACGTAAAATTTTAAGATACTCATCAATTAATCATATTGGTTGAATATTAGCAGCCATATTATTTTTAGAAACCCTATGAACATGGTATTTTATCTTATCTTATCTTAATCATAAATACCATAATTATTTGAGTATTAAAAAAATTTAATATTTCAAGAATTAGCCAACTAATTAACATTAGAAAACTAAACCCCCAACTAAAAATTTTTTTTATATTTAATTTCTTTTCATTAGGAGGAATCCCTCCTTTTATTGGATTTCTACCAAAATGATTAACAATTCAAGCACTAATTTACAACCAAATATATTTAACAACAACGTTAATAATTATTACAACATTAATTACTTTATACTTTTATATACGAATAACATTTCCAATAATAAGATTTTCAATCTCCGCCCCAACAATTATTTCGATAAATAAACACATAAAAAATTACTCCCTAACAATAGCTAATTCAATATTACTAATAAGACTAATCTTCTCTACTATAGCATTCAACTGGTTTTAAAGGATTTAAGTTAAATTAAACTAACAGCCTTCAAAGCTGTAAATAAAGAACCCCCCCCCCTTTAAGCCTTAGGAGGAGGATTTAATTAAAAAAATAATTTCTATTTAATTAAAACTTTTTATAAAACTGTAGATTAAGTCTTAAGGAAACCCTACCTTTAAACTTGCAATTTAAAATCATAATTGAATATAAGACCTTTGTTGAAAGAGAAATAAATCTCCTAAATAAACTTACAGTTTACCGCCTAATCTCAGCCATATCAACTACTTATGAATAAGTGATTATTTTCAACAAATCATAAAGATATTGGAACATTATATTTTATTTTTGGAGCTTGGTCAGGTATAGTGGGAACCGCACTTAGTTTATTAATTCGGGCTGAATTAGGAAACCCAGGAGCTTTAATTGGGAATGATCAAATCTATAACGTTATTGTAACCGCACACGCTTTTATTATAATTTTTTTTATAGTTATACCTATTATAATAGGGGGATTTGGTAATTGGTTAGTTCCTTTGATATTAGGCGCCCCAGATATAGCCTTCCCTCGAATAAATAATATAAGATTTTGATTATTACCTCCATCACTAACTCTTCTTCTTATAAGAAGAATAGTAGAAAGAGGTGCTGGTACAGGGTGAACTGTTTACCCTCCTTTAGCCTCTAATATTGCCCATAGAGGGGCATCTGTAGATTTAGCAATTTTCAGATTACATTTGGCAGGAATCTCTTCTATTCTAGGAGCCATTAACTTTATTACAACAGTAATTAACATACGAGCTTCGGGTATAACATTAGACCGAGCACCATTATTAGTGTGATCAATTGCAATTACTGCTTTACTTTTACTTTTATCTTTACCCGTTTTAGCAGGGGCTG
>CM055659.1:13533783-13558088 GCA_029378335.1 Agrilus mali
ACGAACACATGTTGATAATCGGTTAACGTTATGTCAAAGGGGGTTCAAATGAACGTACACATGTTGATAGTCTTTTAACGTTTGGTCAAACGTGGTTCAAGTGAACGTATACATGTTGATAGTCTGTTAACGCTATGTCATTCTAAGTAAAGCCGATAAATCACACACTTTAGTAATTATGGAGAAAGCGGATTGTATACAAAAAATAGAATCTCTATTTAACAATGATTTTTTAGTAATTAACAAAGATCCAACCTCTAAGTATCAGACACAATTAAAAAATGTTATCGATAAATGCCACAATTTAATTAACGATATCGACAAATTTAGATTACAAAACATGAATCCACAGGCTCCGGTTCTTTACGGGCTTCCTAAAACGCACAAGGATGGCATACCAATGAGACCCGTGGTATCATATATCAATGGACCAACTCATAAATTATGTAAAAAACTTAGTCAAAAATACTAGACTTTAAACCAAAATATTCAACAAAAAATACGTATGAGTTTCTATCCAAAACAAAAGACATTAAAATAGCTAAAAATAGCATGTTAGTCTCTTTTGACGTAAAAAGCCTGTTTACCTGGGTATCTATTTCAGAATTAAAAAACATTTTAAATGAAACATTAATAAACTTAGAAGATAGACAAAATTGGCTAGATTTAATATATATTTGCATAGAACAAAATTACTTTACGTTAAATAATAAATTCTACCTACAGAAGGACGGACTCCTTATGGGGTCCCCGCTTTCACCCTTATTATCTGAAATTTACCTGAATTATTTCGAAGAATGGTTGTTTAATGACCAAAATTCCCTAATTAACAATGTATTGCATTGGACTAGGTACGTCGACGATGTCTTTTGTATTTGGTCTGAGACCAACAGACAATTACAAAATTTCTTAAAATTAATAAATTCCTTCAATTCAAAAATTCAATTTACGGTAGAACCAGAAGAAAATAAAACTCTTAACTTTTTAGACTTGTCAGTTTCAAAAAATAATCAAAATCATCTAGAATTCAATATATATAGAAAATGTACATTTACCGATGCAATAATACCATCACCGTCCAATCAAAGTTACAATATAAAAATATCAACCTTCAACAGCCTCATACATAGACTAATCAATTACCCCTTATTCAAAGAAAATTACCTGAATGAAATAAAATTCATAAAAAACTTTAGCACGGAATAATGGTTATAAAGAAAATCTTATAGATAGTATTATTAAAAAGAAACAGAAAACAAAAATTTTGAATGAAATTTACCATAAAAACCTTCACAAACAAAACGAGAATTGGTCATTTATAAATTATGTTAATGGACTTAGTCCAAAAATATGTCAAACAATTAAAAAACTGGATATAAATACAGTATGCACCAACAAGCGTACGTTAGGAAAATTACTTACCAACAACAAATTAACTGAAAATAATAAATTCAATAAATCAGGGGTGTACCAGTTACATTGTTCCGATTGTGATGCTATATATATAGGGCAGACAGGCAGAAGTTTTAAAAGAAGATTGAAAGAACATTAACACTCTATTAAAATGAATAGGGCACAACAGGTTTTTCTCAATATTGTATCAACAAACAACACAATTTTTCAAAAGACGCCTTCAAAGTATTGCATACAGTTCAAAAAAGCAAAAAATTGAATTATCACGAAAAATTGGAAATTGAAAAAGCCATACAATTAAACAAAAATATCACTAACGAACAGACAGAAGCCATAAAAGCCCTATATAAATAGCAATAATTAAATAAATAAATATCACGTACAAATGTCTTTATACCTAAATATATATAAACATCTACACTAGTGAGTACCTATAAATAGATAAGGAAATAGTTTTAAGTTTATTTTCAGGTAACAACTCTTTGAGAATGGTCGAGAGACCGAAACGATTGTAAGAGTATTTACAAATTATTATAGTAAAACAATTTAAACGATATTCTGTGTTTCATTTAAATTTACGTTAATTATTACTAAAATGTTTTACCTATTTCCAACCGCAAACACAGTGTCTAAGATTAGGAACGTACACATGTTGATAGTCTGTTAACGTTATGTCAAACGTGAATTAAGTGAAAGAACACATGTTGATAGACAGTTAACGTTATGCCAAACGTGGTTCATGTGAACGTAATCATGTTGATAGTCTGTTAACGTTATTTCAAACGTGGTTCAATTGAACGTTTACATGCCGATAGTCTGTTAACGTTATGTAAAACGTGGTTCAAGTGAAAGTATACATGTTGATAGTGTTTTAACGTTATGTCAAACGTGGTTCAGGTGCACGTATACATGTTGATAGTTTGTTAACGTTACGTCAAAGGGGGCTCATGTGAATGTATACATGTTGATAGTCTGTTAACGTTATGCCAAACGTGGTTCAAGGGAACGTATACATGTTGATAGTCTGTTAACGTTATGCCAAATGTGGTTCAAGTGAACGTATACATGTTGGTAGTCTGTTAACGTAATGTCAAACGTGGTTCAAGTGAACTTATACATGTTGATGGTCTGTTAACATTATGTCAAACGTGGGTTTTAAATTAACGAATGCATGTTGATAGTCTGTGAACGTTATGTCAAAGGGTGTTCAAGTTAACGTATACATGTTGATAGTCTGTTAAGGTTATGTCAAACGTGGTTCAGGTGAACTTATACATGTTGCTAGTCTTTTAACGTTATGTCAAACGTGGTTCAAGTGAACGTATACATGTTTATTGTCTGTTAACATAATGTCAAACGTGGTACAAGTGAACTTATACATGTTGATGGTCAGTTAGCCTTATGTCAAACGTGGTTCAGGTGGACTTATACATGTTGATAGTCTTTTAACGTTATGTCAAACGTGGTTCAAGTGAACGTATACATGTTGATAGTCTGTTAACGTTATGTCAAACGTGGTTCATGTCAACGTACACATGTTGATAGTCTGTTAACGTTATGTCAAACCTGGGTTAAGTGAACGAACACATGTTGATAGTCAGTTAACGTTATGTCAAACGAAGTTCATGTGAACGTACACATGTTTTTAGTCTATTAACGTTATGTCGAATAGGGTTCAAGTAAACGTATACATGTTGATGCTATATTAACGGTAAACGAATTGTGGTTCATGTCAACGTATACATGTTGATAATCGGTTAACGTTATGTCAAAGGGGGTTCAAATGAACGTATACATGTTGATAGTCTTTTAACATTTGGTCAAACGTGGTTCAAGTGAACCCGTACATGTTGATAATCTGTTAACGTTATTTCAGACGTGGTTCAAGTGAACGTTTACATGTTGATAGTCTGTTAAGGATATGTCAATCGTGGTTCAAGTGAACGTATACGTGTTGATATTCTGTTAACGTTATGCCAAACGTGGTTTAAGTGAACCTAAGCATGTTGATAGTCCGTTAACGATATGTCAAAGGGGGTTCAGGTTAACGTACACTTAACGTTATGTCAAAGGGACTTCAAATGAACGTATACATGTTGATAGTCTTTTAACGTTTGGTCACACGTGGTTCAAGTGAACGTATACATGTTGATAGTCTGTTAACGTTATGTCAAACGTGGTTCATGTGATCGTATACGTGTTGTTAGTCTGTTAGCGTTATGTCAAATGGGGTACAGGTAATCGTATACATGCTGATGCTGTGTTAACGGCAAATCAATAGCGATTCATGCCAACGTATACAGGTTGACAGTCTGTTAACGTTATGTCAAACGTGGTTCAAATGAACGTATACATGTTGATAGTCTGTTAACGTTATGCCAAACGTGGTTCAAGGGAACGTATACATATACAAACAGTTCACCCTGTACCAGCACCTCCTTCTACTATTCTTCTTATAAGAAGAAGAGTTAGTGATGGAGGTAATAATCAAAATCTTATATTATTTATTCGAGGGAAGGCTATATCTGGGGCGCCTAATATCAAAGGAACTAACCAATTACCAAATCCCCCTATTATAATAGGTATAACTATAAAAAAAATTATAATAAAAGCGTGTGCGGTTACAATAACGTTATAGATTTGATCATTCCCAAATAAAGCTCCTGGGTTTCCTAATTCAGCCCGAATTAATAAACTAAGTGCGGTTCCCACTATACCTGACCAAGCTCCAAAAATAAAATATAATGTTCCAATATCTTTATGATTTGTTGAAAATAATCACTTATTCATAATTAGTTGATATGGCTGAGATTAGGCGGTAAACTGTAAATTTATTTAGGAGATTTATTTCTCTTTCAACAAAGGTCTTATATTCAATTATGATTTTAAATTGCAAGTTTAAAGGTAGGGTTTCCTTAAGACTTAATCTACAGTTTTATAAAAAGTTTTAATTAAATAGAAATTATTTTTTTAATTAAATCCTCCTCCTAAGGCTTAAAGGGGGGGGGGGGTTCTTTATTTACAGCTTTGAAGGCTGTTAGTTTAATTTAACTTAAATCCTTTAAAACCAGTTGAATGCTATAGTAGAGAAGATTAGTCTTATTAGTAATATTGAATTAGCTATTGTTAGGGAGTAATTTTTTATGTGTTTATTTATCGAAATAATTGTTGGGGCGGAGATTGAAAATCTTATTATTGGAAATGTTATTCGTATATAAAAGTATAAAGTAATTAATGTTGTAATAATTATTAACGTTGTTGTTAAATATATTTGGTTGTAAATTAGTGCTTGAATTGTTAATCATTTTGGTAGAAATCCAATAAAAGGAGGGATTCCTCCTAATGAAAAGAAAAAATTAAATATAAAAAAAATTTTTAGTTGGGGGTTTAGTTTTCTAATGTTAATTAGTTGACTAATTCTTGAAATATTAAATTTTTTTAATACTCAAATAATTATGGTATTTATGATTGAATATAAGATAAAATACCATGTTCATAGGGTTTCTAAAAATAATATGGCTTGCTAATATTCAACCAATATGATTAATTGATGAGTATCTTAAAATTTTACGTAAACTAGTTTGGTTTAACCCAATTAATCCTCCTACTAAAACAGAAAATAAAATTGCTATTAATAGGATTATTTCGTTGTTGTTGTATATTAAAATTACTAAAGGAGCAATTTTCTGTCAAGTAAGTAAAATTAAAGCATTTATTCATCTTAATCCTTCTATTACTTCTGGGAATCAAAATGGAATGGGGCAGCGCCTGTTTTAATAAGTAAAGCTTAAATGCTTAACTAATGTTGAAGGTAAACAAGAGGTTAAAAGATTTATTGGAAGGTCTGATTTAATTGTATCTATAACGAATCTTATTAATAAGATTATTGAAGCTATTGCTTGTACAATAAAATATTTTAGGGAAGCTTCTGTAGATTGAGGGTTTTTTCCATTATTTATTAGGGGAATAATGGAAAGTAAATTTATTTCCAATCCAATTCATCTTCCTATTCATGAATTAGCAGAGATAGAAATTAGGGTTCCTATCATTAATGTTATTAAGAAGAGGTTTTTATATAAGTAGGGTATTAAAAAGAGAAGGACTATAACCTTCATATAAGGGGTATGAACCCATTAGCTTATTTAGCTTATCTTTTTATATTTTAGTATATGATGTACTTAGGCTTTTGATGTCTAAAGAGATAGTTTAATTCTATTAAATATAATGAAGGTAAAATTTTTACATAATTTATTCTATCAAAATAATCCTTTATTCAGGCACTTCATTAAAAACTTTAATTTGAAAAGTTAAATTTCAAGATTAATTATTTATTTATTTATTTATTTCTTCTTGGTTAATTTGTTTATGTAGAAAAATTAACTTTACATAGTAGCGATTTTAGCTGCATTTTGGAAAATCTTGTTTTTTACTAAAAAATTATTGCCTAATCTTTATTTCTAAGAAGCTGATTTTTGGAGATGAAAGTTTTAAAAACAGGCTTTATATAAATGTTTACATTATTAATAATAATATTAGTTTATATTATATATCAATAAAATAATCGTTTAATTATAATATATATATATATTAGTATGTAATTAATATTTATATGGTAATCCTACCTAATTATATATAATTTTCGTATATAATATATAAGAATTAAATTGAAGAAATTTTTTTTTATTATATAAACATAATTATATAACAATATTTAATTATATAGTATATATATATATATATAATATTATTAATCTATTAGTTTATAATTATATATATTTAACTAATAAGTATATAATTATATATAAATTACTATATTTAATTTATTATAAATATTAAATTTTTATTAAAAAAAAAAAAAAAAATATATATATATAATTAAATAAGATTTTTTTAGGAAAAGTTTATTTTTTGTTATAAAATAAACTTATTATTTAATATTAGTTTACTTATGTTATTACTAGAATAATTTTATGATGCTATTTTATAACAATTTAAAATTAAAGTCTTGTATTTTTATACTTCTATAAAATTAATTAATTAATTAATATAATTAGATTTAAGGGTAGTTTATTTTTTTTTTTTTAAGTTTGGAATTGGAAGTTTGATTAGGGCGAACTTTTCTGAGGCGGAAGTTTGATTAGGGCGAACTTTTCTGAGGTGGAAGTTTGATTAGGGCGAACTTTTTGAGGTGGAAGTTTGATTAGGGCGAACTTTTCTGAGGCGGAAGTTTGATTAGGGTGAACTTTTCTGAGGTGGAAGTTTGATTAGAGCGAATTTTTCTGAGGCAGAAGTTTGATTAGGGCGAACTTTTCTGAGGTGGAAGTTTGATTAGGGTGAACTTTTCTGAGGTGGAAGTTTGATTAGGGCGAATTTTTCTGAGGCAGAAGTTTGATTAGGGTGAACTTTTCTGAGGTGGAAGTTTGATTAGGGCGAACTTTTCTGAGGTGAAAGTTTGATTAGGGTGAACTTTTCTGAGGTGGAAGTTTGATTAGGGCGAACTTTTCTGAGGTGGAAGTTTGATTAGGGTGAACTTTTCTGAGGCGGAAGTTTGATTAGGGCGAACTTTTCTGAGGCAAAGTTTGATTAGGGTGAACTTTTCTGAGGTGGAAGTTTGATTAGGGTGAACTTTTCTGAGGCAGAAGTTTGATTAGGGCGAACTTTTCTGAGGTGAAAGTTTGATTAGGGTGAACTTTTCTGAAGGCAAAGGTTATTTAAGGATTTTAATTGGTCTAATATTAAATTTGGTATAAATAACTAGATTTCCTTAATATTAAAAATTTCTTGGGAGGAAAGTGTAAGGGAGCTATTATATATTGTTATTTTTTATAATTTTATTTTTAAATCTTGTTGTATTATAAATTAATTAAAGTTTTATTCTAGCTTAATTTTTTACTATATTCTTTATTTTCATACAAGTTTTAGCTTATTATTTTTAAATAATAATTTTAAGTAGTGATTGATTTTAGGTTTTTAGTTATTTAAGATCTAGAAATGAATTAGTAATTCTGACTAAATTTGTGCCAGCAGTCGCGGTTAAACAAATAGTGTTAGTAAAAATTTTTGGTTAACAGTTAATTTTATATTCTGATTAGATAATATTTTAGATTTTTAGGTGAAATTTTAATTTTAATTTTTATCTTTATTAATGAGGCTGTTAAATTTATTTTTAAACTAGGATTAGATACCCTATTATTTTAAATGTAAATATTTTACCGGGTTAGTATTAGTTATTTTCTTGAAAACAAAAGAATTTGGCGGTATTTTAATCTTTTCAGAGGAACCTGTCCCGTAATTGATAATCCACGATTAGATTTACTAGTATAATATTTTATAGCTTGTATATCGTCGTAGTTGATTTTTTTAAAAGAATTATTAATGGTCAATGTTCTTAATTAAGAAGGAAGTCAGATCAAGATGCAGCAATATATTAGTGGAGGTGGGTTACAATAAATTTATTTAGATGGTTAAAATTTTTTAAAGGTTTTATAAAGTGGATTTGAAAGTAATTTTTAATTGTTTTTTATAAATGATTTAGCTCTAAAATATGCACATATCGCCCGTCGCTTCCATAAAAGTGGAATAAGTCGTAACAAAGTAGACGTACTGGAAAGTGTGTCTAGAAAGATCAAATTAGAGCTTGATAGAAAGTTTTTTATTTACATTAAAAAGTTGTCGTGCAATTCGATATAATTTGATCTTAAATAATTATTAATTTATTTTTATAAAATATTAATTTTTTTAGTATAATGAAATAATTTTTTTAATAATAGTTTATAAGTATTGTGAGAGAAATTTGAAATAATTGAAAGATTTAAGATTTTTAAAGAAAAATTAAAATTTTGTACCTTGTGTATCAGGGTTAATTAATTTTATTGTTTTTATATAAACTGGTCTCGAATTAAGAGGAGCTAAGATCTTATTTATTTTAATGTTTTATAATTATTTACAATAAGTTCTTTGTAATGAAACGTTATACGTCTCTTTATATATCTAGTTTTTTAAGAAAAAATTTTAATTTTATTATTCTTTTTTATTTTACTTTTTTTGTAATTTATTTATGGATTAATTTATATTTTGAGGGATAATCTTCAATTTATATTTTTATAAAGTTGAATTATTTAATGTTTTGTAGGATTAGTAATTTTCATCATAAAGTTTGTTATAATTTTTCATTTTTAGTAAACTATTTTTTAACTTTTAAGTTTTTTATTAAAATAATTTTTTTAATTTTTAAAAAATGTAATAATGATTAAATTAGTAAAATTTTTATTTATAATTAATTTTAGTTGTAAGTTAATATAAAGGAACTCGGCAATTTTAGTTTTTGCCTGTTTATTAAAAACATGTCCTTTTGTTAAATATTTAAGGTCTGATCTGCCCAATGAATTTGTTAAATGGCCGCGATATTTTGATCGTGCGAAGGTAGCATAATCATTAGTTTTTTAATTGAAAGCTGGAATGAAGGATTGGACAAAAAACTTTCTGTCTCTATTTTATTTATTGAAGTTTATTTTTGAGTTAAAAAGCTTAAATTCTAATGAAAGACGAGAAGACCCTATAGAGTTTAATATTTTTATGTTTTAAGGTAATTTTAGTATAAAATTCTTAAATTTAATAAAGTATTTAATTGGGGTGATGGAAAAATTTAATAAACTTTTTCTTTATAAAATATTAATTTGTAGATATTTGACTTATTTTTTAGTTATAAGATTAAATTACCTTAGGGATAACAGCGTAATTTTTCTTGAGAGTTCTAATCGAAAGAATAGTTTGCGACCTCGATGTTGGATTAAAGTTAAAATTTGGTGTAGAAGCTAAATGATTTAGTCTGTTCGACTATTAAAACTTTACATGATCTGAGTTTAAACCGGCGTGAGCCAGGTTGGTTTCTATCTTCAGTATTTTATAGTATTTTAGTACGAAAGGACCAAATATTTTTTATAATAATTTTTTATTGATCAATATTGTTATTTTGGCAGAATAGTGTAATAGATTTAGAATCTATTTAAGTAAATTTTATTTACATATAACATATGGTTTTTTTTGATTATATTTCTTGTTTTATTAATTTATTATTATTAGTAATTTGTGTTTTATTGGGCGTTGGGTTTTTAACTTTATTAGAACGTAAGGTTCTAGGTTATATCCAAATTCGTAAAGGACCAAATAAAGTAGGTTTATTAGGCTTACCTCAACCTTTAGGAGATGGTATTAAGCTTTTTACTAAAGAACAAGTTTTTCCTTTAATATCAAATTTTTATATTTATTATTTATCTCCTGTATTAAATTTGTTTTTAGCTCTTATTATTTGGTTATGTATACCTTTTTGATTTGGTTTTATAAATTTTAATTTTGGTGTTTTGTTTTTTTTATGTTGTTCTAGTTTAGGGGTTTATACTATTATACTTTCAGGGTGATCTTCTAACTCTATTTACTCTTTACTTGGTAGTTTACGTAGTGTGGCTCAAACAGTGTCTTATGAAGTAAGTTTGGCTTTAGTTTTAATTTCTTTTTTGATTTTTATTATAAGTTTTAATATTTTTAATTTTATAGTTTTTCAGAATTATTTGTGAATAATTTTTTCTTTTTTGCCTTTAGCTTTAATTTGATTTGTTACTAGTCTTGCCGAAACTAATCGTACTCCTTTTGATTTTGCTGAGGGTGAATCTGAGCTTGTATCAGGTTTTAATGTGGAATACAGAGCTGGGGGATTTGCATTAATTTTTTTAGCTGAATATGCTAATATTCTTTTTATAAGAATATTGTTTTCTTTATTTTTTATAGGAAGGGATTTTTATAGTTGGTTATTTTTTCTTAAGTTAACTTTTATTTCTTTTTGTTTTATTTGGGTTCGGGGAACTTTACCCCGTTATCGTTATGATAAGTTAATGTACTTAGCTTGGAAAAGATTTCTTCCAGTTTCTTTAAATTTTTTAATTTTTTATTTGGGAGTAAAGATAGTTTTGTTTTCTTTAATAATTTATTACTAATAAATTTTAGTATAAGTTAATAGAAGATTTAAACTTCTTTCATATATTTTCAAAATATATACTTTTTCAAGTTCATTAACTAATTTTTAAATATTATTTGATCTCATAAATTTGCAATTAAAGGGTTTATTATAAAGTATAAAAAGTAAGTTACTGTTAATACTTGACCGGTTAGAATATAAGGGTCTTCTACAGGGCGAGCCCCAATTCAAGTTAGAAGTAGGGCATTTGCTAAAAATATTCAGAATATTAATTTATTTAAAGGGTAAAATTGGTTTGATAATATTTTTTTTTATTAGTAAATGGTAAAATTAACAAGATAGCAATTGATAATACTAAAGCTAATACCCCTCCTAATTTATTTGGGATCGACCGTAGAATTGCATAAGCAAATAAAAAATATCATTCTGGCTGAATATGGACTGGAGTTACTAAAGGGTTGGCTGGAGTAAAATTTTCAGGGTCTCCTAGTAAATAAGGATTTGCTAATGTAATTATTGTTAAAGCAAATCCAGTTAAAATAAAGCCTACTAAATCTTTAAATGAGAAATATGGGTGAAAAGGAATTTTATCTACATTTCTGTTTAATCCTAATGGATTATTGGACCCTGTTTGGTGTAGAAATAAGAGATGGATAATAATTAAAGCAAATACAATAAATGGTAGAATGAAATGTAAAGTAAAAAATCGAGTTAAAGTAGCATTGTCTACTGCAAATCCTCCTCATAATCATTGTACAATATCAGTCCCTAAATATGGGATAGCAGATAATAAATTAGTAATAACTGTTGCTCCTCAAAAGGATATTTGTCCTCAAGGTAAAACATAACCTAAAAATGCAGTGGCTATTAAAGCAAATATAATAATTACTCCAATAGACCATGTTATGTGCAGACTATAAGATCCATAATATATTCCTCGACCTGCGTGACAATATAAAGCAATGAAAAATATTGATGCCCCGTTTGCATGAAGTGTTCGTAAAAATCATCCATAGTTAACATCTCGGCAAATATGAATAATACTTGAAAAGGCCAGATCAATTCTAGCAGTATAATGTATTGCTAGAAATAATCCTGTAATGATTTGAATAGATAAGCATATTCCTAAAATTGAACCAAAGTTTCACCAAGCTGAAATATTTGACGGTGAAGGTAGATCAATTAATGAGTCGTTAATAATTTTAATTAAAGGATGTGTTTTTCGTAATGGTTTATTCATTAGTTATTTTGTACGTAAAGAACCATATTTAATACTTGTAATTTTTACAATAGCAATTAAAGCTAAGAATAAATAAGATATTAGTATTGCTAGTTTTATATTTTGAGGGTATGTAAAGAATTTTGTTAATGATATTATTCAATTAATTCTTCTGGTAAACTGGTTTGGTTGTCTTATAATATTAATAGAAGAGATTATCGGTCTAATAAAATATCTAATGTAAATTATTATTATTAGTAATACAGTAGTAATGATTGTTGTTTTTATAGAAAAATTAAATTTTTCATTAGAAGCAACTCTAGTTATGTAAATAAATAAGATTAATATTCCTCCTACTATAATTAAGAATAAAATAAAAGAATATCAGAAATTATAATTTATAATACCTGTTATTAAAGCAATAATTACTGCTTGTATTAATAAATTAAACCCTATTGATAAAGGGTGTTTTGTAAAGAAAAATAATGTTGAAATTATTAAAGAAGTTATTATTAAAGTTAATATACAGGAAGTAGTTTAAATTAAAATATTAATTTTGGAGATTAATGATAAGATATTTTCTTTTTCCTGAGCTTTAAAAGTTTATCTTATTTTTGATTTACAAGATCAATATTTTTATTTAAATTATTAAAGCAGTTTTTACTAATGTTAATTTTAAAATTTTCTTTGTTTACTATTATATTAGGTCTTTTGGTTTTTTGTTCTAAACGTAAACATTTACTTTTAACTTTGCTTAGTTTAGAATTTATTGTTCTTTCTTTATATTTTTTATCTAGATTTTCTTTAAGATTTTTTAGGTATGAATTTTTTTTTTTAATAATTTTTTTAACTTTTAGAGTTTGTGAAGGGGCTCTTGGCCTTTCTATTTTGGTTTCAATTATTCGAACTCACGGTAACGATTATTTTCAAAGGTTTAATGTTTTATGATAAAATTTATATTTATAATAATAATAATAATTCCTCTTACATTATTAAAAAATTATTTTTGAGTAAATCAGTTATTTTTATTTTTATTATCTTTTATATATATATTTTATATTAATTCTGATTACTCTATTCTTTATATTTATTCTAATTTTGGTTGGGACATGATATCATATGTTTTAGTTTTATTAAGCATATGGATTTGTTCTTTGATGATTTTAGCTAGCTATAAAATTAATAAGGAAAAGTTTTATTCTGAATTTTTTTGTTTTACTGTTTTAATATTACTTATAGCTCTTTTTTTTGCATTTTCTTCTTTAAGATTTTTTATTTTTTATCTTTTCTTTGAAATTAGTTTAATTCCTACTTTAATTTTAATTTTAGGTTGAGGGTACCAACCTGAACGTCTTCAGGCAGGTGTTTATTTGTTTTTTTATACTTTACTTGCTTCTTTGCCTATATTAATTGCCATTTTTTTTTTAAATAATATTTATGGTAGATTAATTTTTAATTTTTTTAGGTTTCCTATTGATAGGGTTTTTTTGTTTTTGTGTATTAATTTAGTTTTTCTTGTTAAGATTCCTATATATTTTATTCATCTATGGCTTCCTAAAGCTCATGTGGAAGCCCCTGTGTCGGGTTCTATAATTTTAGCAGGTATTATATTAAAACTTGGGGGATATGGAATATTACGTACAATAAAATTGTTTTCTAGTATTTCTGGTTTAATTACTTATTTTTTTGTAGGTATTAGCATTTTAGGAGGAGTTATTGTTTCTTTATTATGTCTTCGCCAAACGGATATTAAGTCTTTAGTTGCTTATTCTTCAGTAGCTCATATAGGTCTTGTTTTAGGGGGAGTTATAACTTTCTCTTATTGGGGATTTTGCGGTTCTTTGATGATAATAGTAGCGCATGGTCTTAGTTCTTCCGCTCTTTTTTGTTTAGCAAATATTGCGTATGAACGAGTAGGTAGTCGAAGGTTATTTTTAAATAAAGGTATAATTAATTTAATGCCTAGTATAACTTTATGATGATTTCTTTTTAGCGCTTGTAACATAGCCGCTCCTCCTTCTCTTAATTTAGCAGGAGAAATTATATTAATTAATAGTTTAATTAGGTGAAGTTCTTTAAACATACTAGGTTTAGCATTTATATCTTTTTTTAGTGCTTGTTATTCTTTATATTTATTTTCTTGTTCTCAACACGGAAAATTTTATAGTGGATTATTAAATTTTAATTTAGGAACTTTTCGTGAATTTTTATTAATAATACTTCATTGGTTTCCTTTAAATTTTTTAATTTTAAAGGGAGAGTTTATTTCTTTATTTATTTATTTAAATAGTTTAATTTAAAATTTTGATTTGTGGTATCAAAGATGTCTTGTTTGACTTTAAATAATAATATTAAGTATTTGTTATATTTATTTTATTTTATTTTTGGTTTTAAGATTGACCGCTTTTTCTTTGGGTCTTTTTTTTTTAATTCAAGACCTGACTTATTTTATTGAGCTTGATTTAATTTCTTTAAACTCTAGATCTATTGTAATAACTTTTCTATTTGATTGAATATCTTTACTTTTTATAAGTTTTGTTCTTTTTATTTCTTCAATAGTTATTTATTATAGTTATGAATATATGTTAGGGGATTTAAATTTGAATCGGTTTATTAATTTAGTTTGTTTATTTGTTCTTTCTATAATATTATTGATTATTAGGCCTAATTTAATTAGAATTTTATTAGGTTGGGACGGTTTAGGTTTGGTTTCTTATTGTTTAGTGGTTTATTATCAGAATGTTAAATCTTCTTCAGCAGGGATACTTACTGCAATTACTAATCGTATCGGGGATGTTGCTATTTTATTATCTATTGCTTGAATATTAAATTATGGTAGTTGAAATTTTATTTATTATTTAAGTTGTATAAAAAATGATTTTAGAATAAAGTTAATTTCTTTTTTAATTGTTCTAGCCGCTCTTACTAAAAGAGCTCAAATCCCTTTTTCTTCTTGACTTCCAGCAGCAATAGCTGCTCCTACTCCTGTATCTTCTTTGGTTCATTCTTCAACTTTGGTGACAGCTGGGGTTTATTTAGTGATTCGTTTTTTTAATTGTATAGGTAACCAGGTTTTAATTATTCTTGTTTTTTTAAGCTGTTTTACAATATTTATAGTAGGGTTAGGTGCAAATTTTGAATTTGATTTAAAAAAGATTATTGCTTTATCAACTCTTAGTCAATTAGGGTTAATAATAAGAATTATTGCTTTAGGAGAACCTATTTTAGGGTTTTTTCATTTATTAACACATGCTTTATTTAAAGCTTTATTATTTATATGTGCTGGTTGTATAATTCATAGTCTTATGGATTGTCAAGATATTCGGTTTATAGGAAATTTATCTGTTTTTATGCCTTTAACTTGTAGGATATTTAATATTTCTAATCTTGCTTTAAGAGGTTTACCTTTTTTAACAGGTTTTTATTCTAAGGATTTAATTCTGGAAGTTGTTTCTTTATCTTATTTAAATGTTATGATTTATTTAGTTTTTTTTGTTTCAACAGGCTTAACATTTAGTTATACTATTCGTTTATTATTTTATACTGTTTTTAAACAGTTCACCCTGTACCAGCACCTCTTTCTACTATTCTTCTTATAAGAAGAAGAGTTAGTGATGGAGGTAATAATCAAAATCTTATATTATTTATTCGAGGGAAGGCTATATCTGGGGCGCCTAATATCAAAGGAACTAACCAATTACCAAATCCCCCTATTATAATAGGTATAACTATAAAAAAAATTATAATAAAAGCGTGTGCGGTTACAATAACGTTATAGATTTGATCATTCCCAATTAAAGCTCCTGGGTTTCCTAATTCAGCCCGAATTAATAAACTAAGTGCGGTTCCCACTATACCTGACCAAGCTCCAAAAATAAAATATAATGTTCCAATATCTTTATGATTTGTTGAAAATAATCACTTACTCATAATTAGTTGATATGGCTGAGATTAGGCGGTAAACTGTAAATTTATTTAGGAGATTTATTTCTCTTTCAACAAAGGTCTTATATTCAATTATGATTTTAAATTGCAAGTTTAAAGGTAGGGTTTCCTTAAGACTTAATCTACAGTTTTATAAAAAGTTTTAATTAAATAGAAATTATTTTTTTAATTAAATCCTCCTCCTAAGGCTTAAAGGGGGGGGGTTCTTTATTTACAGCTTTGAAGGCTGTTAGTTTAATTTAACTTAAATCCTTTAAAACCAGTTGAATGCTATAGTAGAGAAGATTAGTCTTATTAGTAATATTGAATTAGCTATTGTTAGGGAGTAATTTTTTATGTGTTTATTTATCGAAATAATTGTTGGGGCGGAGATTGAAAATCTTATTATTGGAAATGTTATTCGTATATAAAAGTATAAAGTAATTAATGTTGTAATAATTATTAACGTTGTTGTTAAATATATTTGGTTGTAAATTAGTGCTTGAATTGTTAATCATTTTGGTAGAAATCCAATAAAAGGAGGGATTCCTCCTAATGAAAAGAAATTAAATATAAAAAAAATTTTTAGTTGGGGGTTTAGTTTTCTAATGTTAATTAGTTGGCTAATTCTTGAAATATTAAATTTTTTTAATACTCAAATAATTATGGTATTTATGATTGAATATAAGATAAAATACCATGTTCATAGGGTTTCTAAAAATAATATGGCTGCTAATATTCAACCAATATGATTAATTGATGAGTATCTTAAAATTTTACGTAAACTAGTTTGGTTTAACCCAATTAATCCTCCTACTAAAACAGAAAATAAAATTGCTATTAATAGGATTATTTCGTTGTTGTTGTTGTATATTAAAATTACTAAAGGAGCAATTTTCTGTCAAGTAAGTAAAATTAAAGCATTTATTCATCTTAATCCTTCTATTACTTCTGGGAATCAAAAATGGAATGGGGCAGCGCCTGTTTTAATAAGTAAAGCAGTAGTTAAGCATGTTGAAGGTAAACAAGAGGTTAAAAGATTTATTGGAAGGTCTGATTTAATTGTATCTATAACGAATCTTATTAATAAGATTATTGAAGCTATTGCTTGTACAATAAAATATTTTAGGGAAGCTTCTGTAGATTGAGGGTTTTTTCCATTATTTATTAGGGGAATAATGGAAAGTAAATTTATTTCCAATCCAATTCATCTTCCTATTCATGAATTAGCAGAGACAGAAATTAGGGTTCCTATCATTAATGTTATTAAGAAGAGGTTTTTATATAAGTAGGGTATTAAAAAGAGAAGGACTATAACCTTCATATAAGGGGTATGAACCCATTAGCTTATTTAGTTTATCTTTTTATATTTTAGTATATGATGTACTTAGGCTTTTGATGTCTAAAGAGATAGTTTAATTCTATTAAATATAATGAAGGTAAAATTTTTACATAATTTATTCTATCAAAATAATCCTTTATTCAGGCACTTCATTAAAAACTTTAATTTGAAAAGTTAAATTTCAAGATTAATTATTTATTTATTTATTTATTTCTTCTTGGTTAATTTGTTTATGTAGAAAAATTAACTTTACATAGTAGCGATTTTAGCTGCATTTTGGAAAATCTTGTTTTTTACTAAAAAATTATTGCCTAATCTTTATTTCTAAGAAGCTGATTTTTGGAGATGAAAGTTTTTAAAAACAGGCTTTATATAAATGTTTACATTATTAATAATAATATTAGTTTATATTATATATCAATAAAATAATCGTTTAATTATAATATATATATATATATTAGTACGTAATTAATATTTATATGGTAATCCTACCTAATTATATATAATTTTCGTATATAATATATAAGAATTAAATTGAAGAAATTTTTTTTTATTATATAAACATAATTATATAACAATATTTAATTATATAGTATATATATATATATAATATTATTAATCTATTAGTTTATAATTATATATATTTAACTAATAAGTATATAATTATATATAAATTACTATATTTAATTTATTATAAATATTAAATTTTTATTAAAAAAAAAAAAAAAAAAAAAAATATATATATAATTAAATAAGATTTTTTTAGGAAAAGTTTATTTTTTGTTATAAAATAAACTTATTATTTAATATTAGTTTACTTATGTTATTACTAGAATAATTTTATGATGCTATTTTATAACAATTTAAAATTAAAGTCTTGTATTTTTATACTTCTATAAAATTAATTAATTAATTAATATAATTAGATTTAAGGGTAGTTTATTTTTTTTTTTTTTAAGTTTGGAATTGGAAGTTTGATTAGGGCGAACTTTTCTGAGGCGGAAGTTTGATTAGGGCGAACTTTTCTGAGGTGGAAGTTTGATTAGGGCGAACTTTTTGAGGTGGAAGTTTGATTAGGGCGAACTTTTCTGAGGCGGAAGTTTGATTAGGGCGAACTTTTCTGAGGTGGAAGTTTGATTAGGGCGAACTTTTCTGAGGTGGAAGTTTGATTAGGGCGAACTTTTTGAGGCGGAAGTTTGATTAGGGCGAACTTTTCTGAGGTGGAAGTTTGATTAGGGCGAACTTTTCTGAGGCGGAAGTTTGATTAGGGTGAACTTTTCTGAGGTGGAAGTTTGATTAGGGCGAATTTTTCTGAGGCAGAAGTTTGATTAGGGAACTTTTCTGAGGTGGAAGTTTGATTAGGGTGAACTTTTCTGAGGTGGAAGTTTGATTAGGGCGAATTTTTCTGAGGCAGAAGTTTGTTTAGGGCGAACTTTTCTGAGGTGGAAGTTTGATTAGGGTGAACTTTTCTGAGGTGGAAGTTTGATTAGGGCGAATTTTTCTGAGGCAGAAGTTTGATTAGGGTGAACTTTTCTGAGGTGGAAGTTTGATTAGGGCGAACTTTTCTGAGGTGAAAGTTTGATTAGGGTGAACTTTTCTGAGGTGGAAGTTTGATTAGGGCGAACTTTTCTGAGGTGGAAGTTTGATTAGGGTGAACTTTTCTGAGGCGGAAGTTTGATTAGGGCGAACTTTTCTGAGGCAGAAGTTTGATTAGGGTGAACTTTTCTGAGGTGGAAGTTTGATTAGGGTGAACTTTTCTGAGGCAGAAGTTTGATTAGGGCGAACTTTTCTGAGGTGAAAGTTTGATTAGGGTGAACTTTTCTGAAGGCAAAGGTTATTTAAGGATTTTAATTGGTCTAATATTAAATTTGGTATAAATAACTAGATTTCCTTAATATTAAAAATTTCTTGGGAGGAAAGTGTAAGGGAGCTATTATATATTGTTATTTTTTATAATTTTATTTTTAAATCTTGTTGTATTATAAATTAATTAAAGTTTTATTCTAGCTTAATTTTTTACTATATTCTTTATTTTCATACAAGTTTTAGCTTATTATTTTTAAATAATAATTTTAAGTAGTGATTGATTTTAGGTTTTTAGTTATTTAAGATCTAGAAATGAATTAGTAATTCTGACTAAATTTGTGCCAGCAGTCGCGGTTAAACAAATAGTGTTAGTAAAAATTTTTGGTTAACAGTTAATTTTATATTCTGATTAGATAATATTTTAGATTTTTAGGTGAAATTTTAATTTTAATTTTTATCTTTATTAATGAGGCTGTTAAATTTATTTTTAAACTAGGATTAGATACCCTATTATTTTAAATGTAAATATTTTACCGGGTTAGTATTAGTTATTTTCTTGAAAACAAAAGAATTTGGCGGTATTTTAATCTTTTCAGAGGAACCTGTCCCGTAATTGATAATCCACGATTAGATTTACTAGTATAATATTTTATAGCTTGTATATCGTCGTAGTTGATTTTTTTAAAAGAATTATTAATGGTCAATGTTCTTAATTAAGAAGGAAGTCAGATCAAGATGCAGCAATATATTAGTGGAGGTGGGTTACAATAAATTTATTTAGATGGTTAAAATTTTTTAAAGGTTTTATAAAGTGGATTTGAAAGTAATTTTTAATTGTTTTTTATAAATGATTTAGCTCTAAAATATGCACATATCGCCCGTCGCTTCCATAAAAGTGGAATAAGTCGTAACAAAGTAGACGTACTGGAAAGTGTGTCTAGAAAGATCAAATTAGAGCTTGATAGAAAGTTTTTTATTTACATTAAAAAGTTGTCGTGCAATTCGATATAATTTGATCTTAAATAATTATTAATTTATTTTTATAAAATATTAATTTTTTTAGTATAATGAAATAATTTTTTTATCAAGCTCTAATTTGATCTTTCTAGACACATTTTCCAGTACGTCTACTTTGTTACGACTTATTCCACTTTTATGGAAGCGACGGGCGATATGTGCATATTTTAGAGCTAAATCATTTATAAAAAACAATTAAAAATTACTTTCAAATCCACTTTATAAAACCTTTAAAAAATTTTAACCATCTAAATAAATTTATTGTAACCCACCTCCACTAATATATTGCTGCATCTTGATCTGACTTCCTTCTTAATTAAGAACATTGACCATTAATAATTCTTTTAAAAAAATCAACTACGACGATATACAAGCTATAAAATATTATACTAGTAAATCTAATCGTGGATTATCAATTACGGGACAGGTTCCTCTGAAAAGATTAAAATACCGCCAAATTCTTTTGTTTTCAAGAAAATAACTAATACTAACCCGGTAAAATATTTACATTTAAAATAATAGGGTATCTAATCCTAGTTTAAAAATAAATTTAACAGCCTCATTAATAAAGATAAAAATTAAAATTAAAATTTCACCTAAAAATCTAAAATATTATCTAATCAGAATATAAAATTAACTGTTAACCAAAAATTTTTACTAACACTATTTGTTTATCCGCGACTGCTGGCACAAATTTAGTCAGAATTACTAATTCATTTCTAGATCTTAAATAACTAAAAACCTAAAATCAATCACTACCTAAAATTATTATTTAAAAATAATAAGCTAAAACTTGTATGAAAATAAAGAATATAGTAAAAAATTAAGCTAGAATAAAACTTTAATTAATTTATAATACAACAAGATTTAAAAATAAAAATTTTAAAAAATAACAATATATAATAGCTCCCTTACACTTTCCTCCCAAGAAATTTTTAATATTAAGGAAATCTAGTTATTTATACCAAATTTAATATTAGACCAATTAAAATCCTTAAATAACCTTTGCCTTCAGAAAAGTTCACCCTAATCAAACTTTCACCTCAGAAAAGTTCGCCCTAATCAAACTTCTGCCTCAGAAAAGTTCACCCTAATCAAACTTCCACCTCAAAAAAGTTCACCCTAATCAAACTTCTGCCTCAGAAAAGTTCGCCCTAATCAAACTTCCGCCTCAGAAAAGTTCACCCTAATCAAACTTCCACCTCAGAAAAGTTCGCCCTAATCAAACTTCCACCTCAGAAAAGTTCACCCTAATCAAACTTTCACCTCAGAAAAGTTCGCCCTAATCAAACTTCCACCTCAGAAAGGTTCACCCTAATCAAACTTCTGCCTCAGAAAACTTCGCCCTAATCAAACTTCCACCTCAGAAAAGTTCACCCTAATCAAACTTCCACCTCAGAAAAGTTCACCCTAATCAAACTTCTGCCTCAGAAAAATTCGCCCAATCACTACTTAAAATTATTATTTAAAAATAATAAGCTAAAACTTGTATGCCAATAAAGAATATAGTAAAAAATTAAGCTAGAATAAAACTTTAATTAATTTATAATACAACAAGATTTAAAAATAAAATTATAAAAAATAACAATATATAATAGCTCCCTTACACTTTCCTCCCAAGAAATTTTTAATATTAAGGAAATCTAGTTATTTATACCAAATTTAATATTAGACCAATTAAAATCCTTAATAACCTTTGCCTTCAGAAAAGTTCACCCTAATCAAACTTTCACCTCAGAAAAGTTCACCCTAATCAAACTTCTGCCTCAGAAAAGTTCACCCTAATCAAACTTCCGCCTCAGAAAAGTTCGCCCTAATCAAACTTCCAATTCCAAACTTAAAAAAAAAAAAATAAACTACCCTTAAATCTAATTATATTAATTAATTAATTAATTTTATAGAAGTATAAAAATACAAGACTTTAATTTTAAATTGTTATAAAATAGCATCATAAAATTATTCTAGTAATAACATAAGTAAACTAATATTAAATAATAAGTTTATTTTATAACAAAAAATAAACTTTTCCTAAAAAAATCTTATTATTTAATTATATATATATTTTTTTTTTTTTTTTAATAAAAATTTAATATTTATAATAAATTAAATATAGTAATTTATATATAATTATATACTTATTAGTTAAATATATATAATTATAAACTAATAGATTAATAATATTATATATATATATATATACTATATAATTAAATATTGTTATATAATTATGTTTATATAATAAAAAAAAATTTCTTCAATTTAATTCTTATATATTATATACGAAAATTATATATAATTAGGTAGGATTACCATATAAATATTAATTACATACTAATATATATATATATTATAATTAAACGATTATTTTATTGATATATAATATAAACTAATATTATTATTAATAATGTAAACATTTATATAAAGCCTGTTTTTAAAAACTTTCATCTCCAAAAATCAGCTTCTTAGAAATAAAGATTAGGCAATAATTTTTTAGTAAAAAACAAGATTTTCCAAAATGCAGCTAAAATCGCTACTATGTAAAGTTAATTTTTCTACATAAACAAATTAACCAAGAAGAAATAAATAAATAAATAAATAATTAATCTTGAAATTTAACTTTTCAAATTAAAGTTTTTAATGAAGTTCCTGAATAAAGGATTATTTTGATAGAATAAATTATGTAAAAATTTTACCTTCATTATATTTAATAGAATTAAACTATCTCTTTAGACATCAAAAGCCTAAGTACATCATATACTAAAATATAAAAAGATAAGCTAAATAAGCTAATGGGTTCATACCCCTTATATGAAGGTTATAGTCCTTCTCTTTTTAATACCCTACTTATATAAAAACCTCTTCTTAATAACATTAATGATAGGAACCCTAATTTCTGTCTCTGCTAATTCATGAATAGGAAGATGAATTGGATTGGAAATAAATTTACTTTCCATTATTCCCCTAATAAATAATGGAAAAAACCCTCAATCTACAGAAGCTTCCCTAAAATATTTTATTGTACAAGCAATAGCTTCAATAATCTTATTAATAAGATTCGTTATAGATACAATTAAATCAGACCTTCCAATAAATCTTTTAACCTCTTGTTTACCTTCAACTTTGTTAACTACTGCTTTACTTATTAAAACAGGCGCTGCCCCATTCCATTTTTGATTCCCAGAAGTAATAGAAGGATTAAGATGAATAAATGCTTTAATTTTACTTACTTGACAGAAAATTGCTCCTTTAGTAATTTTAATATACAACAAAAACCCGAAATAATCCTATTAATAGCAATTTTATTTTCTGTTTTAGTAGGAGGATTAAATTTGGGGTTTAAAACCCAAAACCCTAGTTTACGTAAAATTTTAAGATACTCATCAATTAATCATATTGGTTGAATATTAGCAGCCATATTATTTTTAGAAACCCTATGAACATGGTATTTTATCTTATATTTAATCATAAATACCATAATTATTTGAGTATTAAAAAAATTTAATATTTCAAGAATTAGCCAACTAATTAACATTAGAAAACTAAACCCCCAACTAAAAATTTTTTTTATATTTAATTTCTTTTCATTAGGAGGAATCCCTCCTTTTATTGGATTTCTACCAAAATGATTAACAATTCAAGCACTAATTTACAACCAAATATATTTAACAACAACGTTAATAATGTGGGATTCAATTAGATAATGTAATTGTGTACGAATCGAAATTTCTTTAAACGTTTTATTTACAATTTATACATATACAGCTATTTACAAACAACGCAACTCGATCCTCGAGCAAGGCTTTTTCTTCTTGTTACCTCGTTAATGACTTCTTCTTAACTACCATCACAATCTTTCAAAACGCGCTACCTGCTACCCCCGATGGGTAGAGTACCATAAAACTATAAATTCTTGCTCGAGCATCGGCTGTCACTCTAATAATACTCAAAAACATCTTCTAAACTTATTACCAATACAAAGAAACATTACTACCTATTAACAATACAAGCACTAAAGTTTCAACCTTTTTTCAACAACAATAATTATTACAACATTAATTACTTTATACTTTTATATACGAATAACATTTCCAATAATAAGATTTTCAATCTCCGCCCCAACAATTATTTCGATAAATAAACACATAAAAAATTACTCCCTAACAATAGCTAATTCAATATTACTAATAAGACTAATCTTCTCTACTATAGCATTCAACTGGTTTTAAAGGATTTAAGTTAAATTAAACTAACAGCCTTCAAAGCTGTAAATAAAGAACCCCCCCCCCCCTTTAAGCCTTAGGAGGAGGATTTAATTAAAAAAATAATTTCTATTTAATTAAAACTTTTTATAAAACTGTAGATTAAGTCTTAAGGAAACCCTACCTTTAAACTTGCAATTTAAAATCATAATTGAATATAAGACCTTTGTTGAAAGAGAAATAAATCTCCTAAATAAATTTACAGTTTACCGCCTAATCTCAGCCATATCAACTAATTATGAATAAGTGATTATTTTCAACAAATCATAAAGATATTGGAACATTATATTTTATTTTTGGAGCTTGGTCAGGTATAGTGGGAACCGCACTTAGTTTATTAATTCGGGCTGAATT
>CM055659.1:13558588-13587127 GCA_029378335.1 Agrilus mali
CTTAATCCTTCTATTACTTCTGGGAATCAAAAATGGAATGGGGCAGCGCCTGTTTTAATAAGTAAAGCATAGTTAAGCATGTTGAAGGTAAACAAGAGGTTAAAAGATTTATTGGAAGGTCTGATTTAATTGTATCTATAACGAATCTTATTAATAAGATTATTGAAGCTATTGCTTGTACAATAAAATATTTTAGGGAAGCTTCTGTAGATTGAGGGTTTTTTCCATTATTTATTAGGGGAATAATGGAAAGTAAATTTATTTCCAATCCAATTCATCTTCCTATTCATGAATTAGCAGAGATAGAAATTAGGGTTCCTATCATTAATGTTATTAAGAAGAGGTTTTTATATAAGTAGGGTATTAAAAAGAGAAGGACTATAACCTTCATATAAGGGGTATGAACCCATTAGCTTATTTAGCTTATCTTTTTATATTTTAGTATATGATGTACTTAGGCTTTTGATGTCTAAAGAGATAGTTTAATTCTATTAAATATAATGAAGGTAAAATTTTTACATAATTTATTCTATCAAAATAATCCTTTATTCAGGCACTTCATTAAAAACTTTAATTTGAAAAGTTAAATTTCAAGATTAATTATTTATTTATTTATTTATTTCTTCTTGGTTAATTTGTTTATGTAGAAAAATTAACTTTACATAGTAGCGATTTTAGCTGCATTTTGGAAAATCTTGTTTTTTACTAAAAAATTATTGCCTAATCTTTATTTCTAAGAAGCTGATTTTTGGAGATGAAAGTTTTTAAAAACAGGCTTTATATAAATGTTTACATTATTAATAATAATATTAGTTTATATTATATATCAATAAAATAATCGTTTAATTATAATATATATATATATATTAGTATGTAATTAATATTTATATGGTAATCCTACCTAATTATATATAATTTTCGTATATAATATATAAGAATTAAATTGAAGAAATTTTTTTTTATTATATAAACATAATTATATAACAATATTTAATTATATAGTATATATATATATATAATATTATTAATCTATTAGTTTATAATTATATATATTTAACTAATAAGTATATAATTATATATAAATTACTATATTTAATTTATTATAAATATTAAATTTTTATTAAAAAAAAAAAAAAAAAATATATATATAATTAAATAATAAGATTTTTTTAGGAAAAGTTTATTTTTTGTTATAAAATAAACTTATTATTTAATATTAGTTTACTTATGTTATTACTAGAATAATTTTATGATGCTATTTTATAACAATTTAAAATTAAAGTCTTGTATTTTTATACTTCTATAAAATTAATTAATTAATTAATATAATTAGATTTAAGGGTAGTTTATTTTTTTTTTTTTAAGTTTGGAATTGGAAGTTTGATTAGGGCGAACTTTTCTGAGGCGGAAGTTTGATTAGGGCGAACTTTTCTGAGGTGGAAGTTTGATTAGGGCGAACTTTTTGAGGCGGAAGTTTGATTAGGGCGAACTTTTCTGAGGTGGAAGTTTGATTAGGGCGAACTTTTCTGAGGTGGAAGTTTGATTAGGGCGAACTTTTTGAGGTGGAAGTTTGATTAGGGCGAACTTTTCTGAGGTGGAAGTTTGATTAGGGCGAACTTTTCTGAGGCGGAAGTTTGATTAGGGCGAACTTTTCTGAGGTGGAAGTTTGATTAGGGTGAACTTTTCTGAGGCGGAAGTTTGATTAGGGCGAACTTTTCTGAGGTGGAAGTTTGATTAGGGTGAACTTTTCTGAGGTGGAAGTTTGATTAGGGCGAATTTTCTGAGGCAGAAGTTTGATTAGGGTGAACTTTTCTGAGGTAGAAGTTTGATTAGGGTGAACTTTTCTGAGGTGGAAGTTTGATTAGGGTGAACTTTTTGAGGTGGAAGTTTGATTAGGGCGAACTTTTCTGAGGTGAAAGTTTGATTAGGGTGAACTTTTCTGAGGTGGAAGTTTGATTAGGGCGAACTTTTCTGAGGTGGAAGTTTGATTAGGGTGAACTTTTCTGAGGCGGAAGTTTGATTAGGGCGAACTTTTCTGAGGCAGAAGTTTGATTAGGGTGAACTTTTCTGAGGTGGAAGTTTGATTAGGGTGAACTTTTCTGAGGCAGAAGTTTGATTAGGGTGAACTTTTCTGAGGCAGAAGTTTGATTAGGGCGAACTTTTCTGAGGTGGAAGTTTGATTAGGGCGAACTTTTCTGAGGTGAAAGTTTGATTAGGGTGAACTTTTCTGAGGTGGAAGTTTGATTAGGGTGAACTTTTCTGAGGCGGAAGTTTGATTAGGGCGAACTTTTCTGAGGTGGAAGTTTGATTAGGGCGAACTTTTCTGAGGCGGAAGTTTGATTAGGGCGAACTTTTCTGAGGTGGAAGTTTGATTAGGGCGAACTTTTTGAGGCGGAAGTTTGATTAGGGCGAACTTTTCTGAGGTGGAAGTTTGATTAGGGCGAACTTTTCTGAGGTGGAAGTTTGATTAGGGCGAACTTTTTGAGGCGGAAGTTTGATTAGGGCGAACTTTTCCTGAGGTGGAAGTTTGATTAGGGCGAACTTTTCTGAGGCGGAAGTTTGATTAGGGTGAACTTTTCTGAGGTGGAAGTTTGATTAGGGCGAATTTTTCTGAGGCAGAAGTTTGATTAGGGCGAACTTTTCTGAGGTGGAAGTTTGATTAGGGTGAACTTTTCTGAGGTGGAAGTTTGATTAGGGCGAACTTTTTGAGGCGGGAGTTTGATTAGGGCGAACTTTTCTGAGGTGGAAGATTGATTAGGGCGAACTTTTCTGAGGTGGAAGTTTGATTAGGGCGAACTTTTTGAGGCGGAAGTTTGATTAGGGTGAACTTTTCTGAGGTGGAAGTTTGATTAGGGCGAATTTTTTTGAGGCAGAAGTTTGATTAGGGCGAACTTTTCTGAGGTGGAAGTTTGATTAGGGTGAACTTTTCTGAGGTGGAAGTTTGATTAGGGCGAACTTTTCTGAGGCGGAAGTTTGATTAGGGCGAACTTTTCTGAGGTGGAAGTTTGATTAGGGCGAACTTTTTGAGGCGGAAGTTTGATTAGGGCGAACTTTTCTGAGGTGGAAGTTTGATTAGGGCGAACTTTTCTGAGGTGGAAGTTTGATTAGGGCGAACTTTTTGAGGCGGAAGTTTGATTAGGGCGAACTTTTCTGAGGTGGAAGTTTGATTAGGGCGAACTTTTCTGAGGCGGAAGTTTGATTAGGGTGAACTTTTCTGAGGTGGAAGTTTGATTAGGGCGAATTTTTCTGAGGCAGAAGTTTGATTAGGGCGAACTTTTCTGAGGTGGAAGTTTGATTAGGGTGAACTTTTCTGAGGTGGAAGTTTGATTAGGGCGAATTTTTCTGAGGCAGAAGTTTGATTAGGGTGAACTTTTCTGAGGTGGAAGTTTGATTAGGGTGAACTTTTCTGAGGTGGAAGTTTGATTAGGGTGAACATTTCTGAGGTGGAAGTTTGATTAGGGCGAACTTTTCTGAGGTGAAAGTTTGATTAGGGTGAACTTTTCTGAGGTGGAAGTTTGATTAGGGCGAACTTTTCTGAGGTGGAAGTTTGATTAGGGTGAACTTTTCTGAGGCGGAAGTTTGATTAGGGCGAACTTTTCTGAGGCAGAAGTTTGATTAGGGTGAACTTTTCTGAGGCAGAAGTTTGATTAGGGTGAACTTTTCTGAGGTGGAAGTTTGATTAGGGTGAACTTTTCTGAGGTGGAAGTTTGATTAGGGCGAACTTTTCTGAGGTGAAAGTTTGATTAGGGTGACTTTTCTGAGGTGGAAGTTTGATTAGGGCGAACTTTTCTGAGGTGGAAGTTTGATTAGGGTGAACTTTTCTGAGGCGGAAGTTTGATTAGGGCGAACTTTTCTGAGGCAGAAGTTTGATTAGGGTGAACTTTTCTGAGGTGGAAGTTTGATTAGGGTGAACTTTTCTGAGGCAGAAGTTTGATTAGGGTGAACTTTTCTGAGGCAGAAGTTTGATTAGGGCGAACTTTTCTGAGGTGGAAGTTTGATTAGGGCGAACTTTTCTGAGGTGAAAGTTTGATTTGGGTGAACTTTTCTGAGGTGGAAGTTTGATTAGGGTGAACTTTTCTGAGGTGGAAGTTTGATTAGGGCGAACTTTTCTGAGGTGAAAGTTTGATTAGGGTGAACTTTTCTGAGGTGGAAGTTTGATTAGGGCGAACTTTTCTGAGGTGGAAGTTTGATTAGGGTGAACTTTTCTGAGGCGGAAGTTTGATTAGGGCGAACTTTTCTGAGGCAGAAGTTTGATTAGGGTGAACTTTTCTGAGGTGGAAGTTTGATTAGGGTGAACTTTTCTGAGGCAGAAGTTTGATTAGGGCGAACTTTTCTGAGGTGAAAGTTTGATTAGGGTGAACTTTTCTGAAGGCAAAGGTTATTTAAGGATTTTAATTGGTCTAATATTAAATTTGGTATAAATAACTAGATTTCCTTAATATTAAAAATTTCTTGGGAGGAAAGTGTAAGGGAGCTATTATATATTGTTATTTTTTATAATTTTATTTTTAAATCTTGTTGTATTATAAATTAATTAAAGTTTTATTCTAGCTTAATTTTTTACTATATTCTTTATTTTCATACAAGTTTTAGCTTATTATTTTTAAATAATAATTTTAAGTAGTGATTGATTTTAGGTTTTTAGTTATTTAAGATCTAGAAATGAATTAGTAATTCTGACTAAATTTGTGCCAGCAGTCGCGGTTAAACAAATAGTGTTAGTAAAAATTTTTGGTTAACAGTTAATTTTATATTCTGATTAGATAATATTTTAGATTTTAAGGTGAAATTTTAATTTTAATTTTTATCTTTATTAATGAGGCTGTTAAATTTATTTTTAAACTAGGATTAGATACCCTATTATTTTAAATGTAAATATTTTACCGGGTTAGTATTAGTTATTTTCTTGAAAACAAAAGAATTTGGCGGTATTTTAATCTTTTCAGAGGAACCTGTCCCGTAATTGATAATCCACGATTAGATTTACTAGTATAATATTTTATAGCTTGTATATCGTCGTAGTTGATTTTTTTAAAAGAATTATTAATGGTCAATGTTCTTAATTAAGAAGGAAGTCAGATCAAGATGCAGCAATATATTAGTGGAGGTGGGTTACAATAAATTTATTTAGATGGTTAAAATTTTTTAAAGGTTTTATAAAGTGGATTTGAAAGTAATTTTTAATTGTTTTTTATAAATGATTTAGCTCTAAAATATGCACATATCGCCCGTCGCTTCCATAAAAGTGGAATAAGTCGTAACAAAGTAGACGTACTGGAAAGTGTGTCTAGAAAGATCAAATTAGAGCTTGATAGAAAGTTTTTTATTTACATTAAAAAGTTGTCGTGCAATTCGATATAATTTGATCTTAAATAATTATTAATTTATTTTTATAAAATATTAATTTTTTTAGTATAATGAAATAATTTTTTTAATAATAGTTTATAAGTATTGTGAGAGAAATTTGAAATAATTGAAAGATTTAAGATTTTTAAAGAAAAATTAAAATTTTGTACCTTGTGTATCAGGGTTAATTAATTTTATTGTTTTTATATAAACTGGTCTCGAATTAAGAGGAGCTAAGATCTTATTTATTTTAATGTTTTATAATTATTTACAATAAGTTCTTTGTAATGAAACGTTATACGTCTCTTTATATATCTAGTTTTTTAAGAAAAAATTTTAATTTTATTATTCTTTTTTATTTTACTTTTTTTGTAATTTATTTATGGATTAATTTATATTTTGAGGGATAATCTTCAATTTATATTTTTATAAAGTTGAATTATTTAATGTTTTGTAGGATTAGTAATTTTCATCATAAAGTTTGTTATAATTTTTCATTTTTAGTAAACTATTTTTTAACTTTTAAGTTTTTTATTAAAATAATTTTTTTAATTTTTAAAAAATGTAATAATGATTAAATTAGTAAAATTTTTATTTATAATTAATTTTAGTTGTAAGTTAATATAAAGGAACTCGGCAATTTTAGTTTTTGCCTGTTTATTAAAAACATGTCCTTTTGTTAAATATTTAAGGTCTGATCTGCCCAATGAATTTGTTAAATGGCCGCGATATTTTGATCGTGCGAAGGTAGCATAATCATTAGTTTTTTAATTGAAAGCTGGAATGAAGGATTGGACAAAAAACTTTCTGTCTCTATTTTATTTATTGAAGTTTATTTTTGAGTTAAAAAGCTTAAATTCTAATGAAAGACGAGAAGACCCTATAGAGTTTAATATTTTTATGTTTTAAGGTAATTTTAGTATAAAATTCTTAAATTTAATAAAGTATTTAATTGGGGTGATGGAAAAATTTAATAAACTTTTTCTTTATAAAATATTAATTTGTAGATATTTGACTTATTTTTTTAGTTATAAGATTAAATTACCTTAGGGATAACAGCGTAATTTTTCTTGAGAGTTCTAATCGAAAGAATAGTTTGCGACCTCGATGTTGGATTAAAGTTAAAATTTGGTGTAGAAGCTAAATGATTTAGTCTGTTCGACTATTAAAACTTTACATGATCTGAGTTTAAACCGGCGTGAGCCAGGTTGGTTTCTATCTTCAGTATTTTATAGTATTTTAGTACGAAAGGACCAAATATTTTTTATAATAATTTTTTATTGATCAATATTGTTATTTTGGCAGAATAGTGTAATAGATTTAGAATCTATTTAAGTAAATTTTATTTACATATAACATATGGTTTTTTTTGATTATATTTCTTGTTTTATTAATTTATTATTATTAGTAATTTGTGTTTTATTGGGCGTTGGGTTTTTAACTTTATTAGAACGTAAGGTTCTAGGTTATATCCAAATTCGTAAAGGACCAAATAAAGTAGGTTTATTAGGCTTACCTCAACCTTTAGGAGATGGTATTAAGCTTTTTACTAAAGAACAAGTTTTTCCTTTAATATCAAATTTTTATATTTATTATTTATCTCCTGTATTAAATTTGTTTTTAGCTCTTATTATTTGGTTATGTATACCTTTTTGATTTGGTTTTATAAATTTTAATTTTGGTGTTTTGTTTTTTTTATGTTGTTCTAGTTTAGGGGTTTATACTATTATACTTTCAGGGTGATCTTCTAACTCTATTTACTCTTTACTTGGTAGTTTACGTAGTGTGGCTCAAACAGTGTCTTATGAAGTAAGTTTGGCTTTAGTTTTAATTTCTTTTTTGATTTTTATTATAAGTTTTAATATTTTTAATTTTATAGTTTTTCAGAATTATTTGTGAATAATTTTTTCTTTTTTGCCTTTAGCTTTAATTTGATTTGTTACTAGTCTTGCCGAAACTAATCGTACTCCTTTTGATTTTGCTGAGGGTGAATCTGAGCTTGTATCAGGTTTTAATGTGGAATACAGAGCTGGGGGATTTGCATTAATTTTTTTAGCTGAATATGCTAATATTCTTTTTATAAGAATATTGTTTTCTTTATTTTTTATAGGAAGGGATTTTTATAGTTGGTTATTTTTTCTTAAGTTAACTTTTATTTCTTTTTGTTTTATTTGGGTTCGGGGAACTTTACCCCGTTATCGTTATGATAAGTTAATGTACTTAGCTTGGAAAAGATTTCTTCCAGTTTCTTTAAATTTTTTAATTTTTTATTTGGGAGTAAAGATAGTTTTGTTTTCTTTAATAATTTATTACTAATAAATTTTAGTATAAGTTAATAGAAGATTTAAACTTCTTACATATATTTCGGTGTATCATTAAATTGATTAAGATCTTTTATTGGGTTAGTTTTAATCCCTTCAGCATTTTGAATTATCCCTCCACGAGGTCTTTTCTTTTGAAATAAAATCTTATCTACTCTTCACAAAGAATTTAAAATTTTAATAGCAAGAAATAAAATAAATGGGAGAACAATCTTATTTGTAAGCTTATTTTCATTTATTTTATTTAATAATTTTTTAGGATTATTCCCTTATATTTTTACAAGAACAAGACACTTATCTTTAACATTAGCTTTAGCTCTTCCTTTATGATTAAGATTTATAATTTATGGGTGAATTAATAATACAATCCATATATTAGCCCATTTAGTCCCTCAAGGAACACCTCCCGCTTTAATCCCTTTTTTAAGTATGTATTGAAACAATTAGAAATGTTATTCGACCTGGAACACTTGCTGTACGACTAACTGCTAATATAATTGCAGGCCATCTATTATTGACTTTACTAGGTAATACAGGAAATTCTTTATCTGTTTATCTTGTGAACTTACTTATTATTACCCAGTTAGCCCTTTTAACATTAGAGTCAGCTGTATCAATTATTCAGGCGTATGTTTTTGCTGTATTAAGAACACTATATTCTAGAGAAGTGAGTTAAATAAACTAATGAGAATACATAAAAATCACCCCTTCCATTTAGTGGATTATAGCCCGTGGCCTCTTTATGGGGCTTTAGGAGCAATAACTTTAATATCAGGATTAATTAAATGGTTTCATCAGCAACAAAGAAATTTATTATTAGTGGGAATACTCATCACCTTAATAATTATATACCAATGATGACGAGATATCACTCGAGAAGGTACTTTCCAAGGATTACATACTATAAGAGTAACAATTGGTTTGCGATGAGGTATAATCTTATTTATTGTTTCAGAAATTTTCTTTTTTATCTCTTTTTTCTGAGGATTTTTCCATAGAAGATTAAGCCCTGCAGTAGAGATTGGAATAATCTGACCCCCTAAAGGTATTATACCATTTAACCCATTACAAATTCCTTTACTAAATACTTTAATCCTACTTAGGTCAGGGATCACAGTAACTTGAGCACATCATGCTTTGATAGAAAATAACTATAAGCAATCAGTTCAAGGACTTTTATTAACAGTACTATTAGGACTATATTTTACAGCCCTCCAAGCTTACGAGTATATTGAGTCCCCTTTTACTATTGCTGATGCAGTTTATGGTTCATCCTTCTTTATAGCCACAGGATTTCACGGTCTTCATGTAATTATTGGTACCACTTTTCTTTTAATTTGCCTTTTACGACAACTAAATAACCATTTCTCCTTAACACACCATTTTGGGTTTGAAGCTGCTGCTTGATATTGGCATTTTGTAGATGTTGTTTGATTATTCTTATACATCTCAATTTATTGATGAGGTAGATAGTTATTAAATTTGTATAGTATAAATTATTATATTTGACTTCCAATCAAATAATCTACTTAACCCATTCGCTGCTCCTTAAATCGGCTGGATGCTTCTGTGGTGCGGTAAAGTTTCTTTTAATGTAGTTACCGATTTTTTTTAAATCATTTCAGTTTTCAGTATTTTAATCACTATTTAAGTATATTCACACAATTTTGACTTGTGTCACGGATCCGTGTCATGCGCACCTAGCTCTGAATTTTGGCACTGATCCGTGACGGGTTTCAGTTTCTCCTAATAAGGACGTAGAAAAAAAAGAACAACTATATTTTTAATTTATTTATTTGTCTTTTGTCATAAGTATCTAAATATTATGTGAACAAACTGAAAAAACTAAAAACGAAAAAAAAACAGAAACAGGTAGTTCAATAAAATAGATGATTCTTATCCTATAAAAACATAAAATATAAGACTAAATGCTAATTGCAGTGATAACGAAAAAAAATCGCATACGCTAGATATAAAAATGATGTCCTGTTTCACTCATTTTCACGCTTTTCGTTAAAAAAAAAAAAAAAACCGGAAACGACTAATATCCTTAGATACCTTGTACTTTTCTCTCACACGCTGCCCGAAATCATACGCTTGCCAGCAATGCTCATGAAATACTACCAAGTACAACGAAGAATATTATGTGTCACGGATCCGGGTCAGGCGCACTGCGCCTAGCACCTAAATGTCACGGATCCGTGACGTGCGCAGCGAATGGGTTAAAGTAGTATAAATAATTTTAATAATTCTTAGTATTAGAATAATTTGATTAGGATTAAGATGATTAATTATAATTTTAACTTCTTTACTTTCAAAAAAAACTTTTTCAGATCGTGAAAAAAATTCGCCTTTTGAATGTGGATTTGACCCTAAAACATCAGCTCGAACCCCTTTCTCATTACATTTCTTTTTAATTGCAGTAATTTTTTTAATTTTTGATGTAGAAATTACCCTTCTATTACCTATTATTATTTCATTAAAAATTCTAAATATTAGGCATTCATTAACGCTAACATTATTTTTTATTTTAATTTTAATTGTAGGACTTTACCATGAATGAAACCAAGGAGCTTTAACTTGAGCTAAATAAGGATTATAGTTATTAATAACATCTAATTTGCATTTAGAAGGTGCTAATATAATTTAGCTTATCTTAAAATAAGAAGCAAATATTGCAGACAGTTTCGACCTGTCCTTAGATGTTAATTCATCCTTATTTTTAATTGAAACCAAAAAGAGGTATATCACTGTTAATGATAAAACTGAGAAATTTTCTCCAATTAAAGAAATAAGTAAATACAAGAAAAGATTTCTAACCTTTATCTTTAGCAGTGAAAATCTGTTATTATTTCTATTTATGTAGTTTAAAAAACATTGTGTTTTCATCACAAAAATAAATAATTAACTTATTTCATAAATTATTTAAAGGTTTAACACCACTTTAATATCTTCAATATTACGCTCTAATAATTTAAGCTATTTAAATAAAATAATAAAACAGAAAGAAAAATAACCCAAAAAATAGTAATAAATATAAAAATTTTTAATCTTTCCTTAGAAAATTTAAAAAAAAAAGAAGATTTAATAGATAAATTATTATATAAATTTTGACTGCCAAAAAATTCAGATCAACCTTGATCTACATATTTGTAATAAACCCCCCCTAAAATTAAAGTAGGAAAACTGATAAGAGAAGTTGATAAAAAAGGTATATTTCACATAGAAGATATAAATAAGCTTTTTATAATATTATCTAAAAAAAAATTTAAAGAACTAATTTCAATCTGAGTTAAATAAAAACCCAATCACCCTCCAAGTAAAATTACAATAAGAGTTATTAATTTCAAAATTATTGGTAAACAAATAAAATAAGGAATTGGAAATATTAATCAACTTATTATACTCCCTCCAAAAATAACAAAAAAAATTAAACCTATTATCCCTTTTAATATAATTTTACCTTCATCATTAAAATTAAATAATCTTAAAAAATTTAAATTACCAAAAACAGTATAAAATAATAAACGAATAGTATAACTAAATGTTAAGCCTGTTGAAACAAAAAAAACTAAATAAATCATAACATTTAAATAAGATAAAGAAACAACTTCCAGAATTAAATCCTTAGAATAAAAACCTGTTAAAAAAGGTAAACCTCTTAAAGCAAGATTAGAAGTATTAAATATCCTACAAGTTAAAGGCATAAAAACAGATAAATTTCCTATAAACCGAATATCTTGACAATCCATAAGACTATGAATTATACAACCAGCACATATAAATAATAAAGCTTTAAATAAAGCATGTGTTAATAAATGAAAAAACCCTAAAATAGGTTCTCCTAAAGCAATAATTCTTATTATTAACCCTAATTGACTAAGAGTTGATAAAGCAATAATCTTTTTTAAATCAAATTCAAAATTTGCACCTAACCCTGCTATAAATATTGTAAAACAGCTTAAAAAAACAAGAATAATTAAAACCTGGTTACCTAAACAATTAAAAAAACGAATCACTAAATAAACCCCAGCTGTCACCAAAGTTGAAGAATGAACCAAAGAAGATACAGGAGTAGGAGCAGCTATTGCTGCTGGAAGTCAAGAAGAAAAAGGGATTTGAGCTCTTTTAGTAAGAGCGGCTAGAACAATTAAAAAAGAAATTAACTTTATTCTAAAATCATTTTTTATACAACTTAAATAATAAATAAAATTTCAACTACCATAATTTAATATTCAAGCAATAGATAATAAAATAGCAACATCCCCGATACGATTAGTAATTGCAGTAAGTATCCCTGCTGAAGAAGATTTAACATTCTGATAATAAACCACTAAACAATAAGAAACCAAACCTAAACCGTCCCAACCTAATAAAATTCTAATTAAATTAGGCCTAATAATCAATAATATTATAGAAAGAACAAATAAACAAACTAAATTAATAAACCGATTCAAATTTAAATCCCCTAACATATTCATAACTATAATAAATAACTATTGAAGAAATAAAAAGAACAAAACTTATAAAAAGTAAAGATATTCAATCAAATAAAAAAGTTATTACAATAGATCTAGAGTTTAAAGAAATTAAATCAAGCTCAATAAAATAAGTCAGGTCTTGAATTAAAAAAATAAGACCCAAAGAAAAAGCGGTCAATCTTAAAACCAAAAATAAAATAAAATAAATATAACAAATACTTAATATTATTATTTAAAGTCAAACAAGACATCTTTGATACCACAAATCAAAATTTTAAATTAAACTATTTAAATAAATAAATAAAGAAATAAACTCTCCCTTTAAAATTAAAAAATTTAAAGGAAACCAATGAAGTATTATTAATAAAAATTCACGAAAAGTTCCTAAATTAAAATTTAATAATCCACTATAAAATTTTCCGTGTTGAGAACAAGAAAATAAATATAAAGAATAACAAGCACTAAAAAAAGATATAAATGCTAAACCTAGTATGTTTAAAGAACTTCACCTAATTAAACTATTAATTAATATAATTTCTCCTGCTAAATTAAGAGAAGGAGGAGCGGCTATGTTACAAGCGCTAAAAAGAAATCATCATAAAGTTATACTAGGCATTAAATTAATTATACCTTTATTTAAAAATAACCTTCGACTACCTACTCGTTCATACGCAATATTTGCTAAACAAAAAAGAGCGGAAGAACTAAGACCATGCGCTACTATTATCATCAAAGAACCGCAAAATCCCCAATAAGAGAAAGTTATAACTCCCCCTAAAACAAGACCTATATGAGCTACTGAAGAATAAGCAACTAAAGACTTAATATCCGTTTGGCGAAGACATAATAAAGAAACAATAACTCCTCCTAAAATGCTAATACCTACAAAAAAATAAGTAATTAAACCAGAAATACTAGAAAACAATTTTATTGTACGTAATATTCCATATCCCCCAAGTTTTAATATAATACCTGCTAAAATTATAGAACCCGACACAGGGGCTTCCACATGAGCTTTAGGAAGCCATAGATGAATAAAATATATAGGAATCTTAACAAGAAAAACTAAATTAATACACAAAAACAAAAAAACCCTATCAATAGGAAACCTAAAAAAATTAAAAATTAATCTACCATAAATATTATTTAAAAAAAAAATGGCAATTAATATAGGCAAAGAAGCAAGTAAAGTATAAAAAAACAAATAAACACCTGCCTGAAGACGTTCAGGTTGGTACCCTCAACCTAAAATTAAAATTAAAGTAGGAATTAAACTAATTTCAAAGAAAAGATAAAAAATAAAAAATCTTAAAGAAGAAAATGCAAAAAAAGAGCTATAAGTAATATTAAAACAGTAAAACAAAAAAATTCAGAATAAAACTTTTCCTTATTAATTTTATAGCTAGCTAAAATCATCAAAGAACAAATCCATATGCTTAATAAAACTAAAACATATGATATCATGTCCCAACCAAAATTAGAATAAATATAAAGAATAGAGTAATCAGAATTAATATAAAATATATATATAAAAGATAATAAAAATAAAAATAACTGATTTACTCAAAAATAATTTTTTAATAATGTAAGAGGAATTATTATTATTATTATAAATATAAATTTTATCATAAAACATTAAACCTTTGAAAATAATCGTTACCGTGAGTTCGAATAATTGAAACCAAAATAGAAAGGCCAAGAGCCCCTTCACAAACTCTAAAAGTTAAAAAAATTATTAAAAAAAAAAATTCATACCTAAAAAATCTTAAAGAAAATCTAGATAAAAAATATAAAGAAAGAACAATAAATTCTAAACTAAGCAAAGTTAAAAGTAAATGTTTACGTTTAGAACAAAAAACCAAAAGACCTAATATAATAGTAAACAAAGAAAATTTTAAAATTAACATTAGTAAAAACTGCTTTAATAATTTAAATAAAAATATTGATCTTGTAAATCAAAAATAAGATAAACTTTTAAAGCTCAGGAAAAAGAAAATATCTTATCATTAATCTCCAAAATGAATATTTTAATTTAAACTACTTCCTGTATATTAACTTTAATAATAACTTCTTTAATAATTTCAACATTATTTTTCTTTACAAAACACCCTTTATCAATAGGGTTTAATTTATTAATACAAGCAGTAATTATTGCTTTAATAACAGGTATTATAAATTATAATTTCTGATATTCTTTTATTTTTTTCTTAATTATAGTAGGAGGAATATTAATCTTATTTATTTACATAACTAGAGTTGCTTCTAATGAAAAATTTAATTTTTCTATAAAAACAACAATCATTACTACTGTATTACTAATAATAATAATTTACATTAGATATTTTATTAGACCGATAATCTCTTCTATTAATATTATAAGACAACCAAACCAGTTTACCAGAAGAATTAATTGAATAATATCATTAACAAAATTCTTTACATACCCTCAAAATATAAAACTAGCAATACTAATATCTTATTTATTCTTAGCTTTAATTGCTATTGTAAAAATTACAAGTATTAAATATGGTCCTTTACGTACAAAATAACTAATGAATAAACCATTACGAAAAACACATCCTTTAATTAAAATTATTAACGACTCATTAATTGATCTACCTTCACCGTCAAATATTTCAGCTTGGTGAAACTTTGGTTCAATTTTAGGAATATGCTTATCTATTCAAATCATTACAGGATTATTTCTAGCAATACATTATACTGCTAGAATTGATCTGGCCTTTTCAAGTATTATTCATATTTGCCGAGATGTTAACTATGGATGATTTTTACGAACACTTCATGCAAACGGGGCATCAATATTTTTCATTGCTTTATATTGTCACGCAGGTCGAGGAATATATTATGGATCTTATAGTCTGCACATAACATGGTCTATTGGAGTAATTATTATATTTGCTTTAATAGCCACTGCATTTTTAGGTTATGTTTTACCTTGAGGACAAATATCCTTTTGAGGAGCAACAGTTATTACTAATTTATTATCTGCTATCCCATATTTAGGGACTGATATTGTACAATGATTATGAGGAGGATTTGCAGTAGACAATGCTACTTTAACTCGATTTTTTACTTTACATTTCATTCTACCATTTATTGTATTTGCTTTAATTATTATCCATCTCTTATTTCTACACCAAACAGGGTCCAATAATCCATTAGGATTAAACAGAAATGTAGATAAAATTCCTTTTCACCCATATTTCTCATTTAAAGATTTAGTAGGCTTTATTTTAACTGGATTTGCTTTAACAATAATTACATTAGCAAATCCTTATTTACTAGGAGACCCTGAAAATTTTACTCCAGCCAACCCTTTAGTAACTCCAGTCCATATTCAGCCAGAATGATATTTTTTATTTGCTTATGCAATTCTACGGTCGATCCCAAATAAATTAGGAGAGGTATTAGCTTTAGTATTATCAATTGCTATCTTGTTAATTTTACCATTTACTAATAAAAAAAAAATATTATCAAACCAATTTTACCCTTTAAATAAATTAATATTCTGAATATTTTTAGCAAATGCCCTACTTCTAACTTGAATTGGGGCTCGCCCTGTAGAAGACCCTTATATTCTAACCGGTCAAGTATTAACAGTAACTTACTTTTTATACTTTATAATAAACCCTTTAATTGCAAATTTATGAGATCAAATAATATTTAAAAATTAGTTAATGAACTTGAAAAAGTATATATTTTGAAAATATATGAAAGAAGTTTAAATCTTCTATTAACTTATACTAAAATTTATTAGTAATAAATTATTAAAGAAAACAAAACTATCTTTACTCCCAAATAAAAAATTAAAAAATTTAAAGAAACTGGAAGAAATCTTTTCCAAGCTAAGTACATTAACTTATCATAACGATAACGGGGTAAAGTTCCCCGAACCCAAATAAAACAAAAAGAAATAAAAGTTAACTTAAGAAAAAATAACCAACTATAAAAATCCCTTCCTATAAAAAATAAAGAAAACAATATTCTTATAAAAAGAATATTAGCATATTCAGCTAAAAAAATTAATGCAAATCCCCCAGCTCTGTATTCCACATTAAAACCTGATACAAGCTCAGATTCACCCTCAGCAAAATCAAAAGGAGTACGATTAGTTTCGGCAAGACTAGTAACAAATCAAATTAAAGCTAATGGCAAAAAAGAAAAAATTATTCACAAATAATTCTGAAAAACTATAAAATTAAAAATATTAAAACTTATAATAAAAATCAAAAAAGAAATTAAAACTAAAGCCAAACTTACTTCATAAGACACTGTTTGAGCCACACTACGTAAACTACCAAGTAAAGAGTAAATAGAGTTAGAAGATCACCCTGAAAGTATAATAGTATAAACCCCTAAACTAGAACAACATAAAAAAAACAAAACACCAAAATTAAAATTTATAAAACCAAATCAAAAGGTATACATAACCAAATAATAAGAGCTAAAAACAAATTTAATACAGGAGATAAATAATAAATATAAAAATTTGATATTAAAGGAAAAACTTGTTCTTTAGTAAAAAGCTTAATACCATCTCCTAAAGGTTGAGGTAAGCCTAATAAACCTACTTTATTTGGTCCTTTACGAATTTGGATATAACCTAGAACCTTACGTTCTAATAAAGTTAAAAACCCAACGCCCAATAAAACACAAATTACTAATAATAATAAATTAATAAAACAAGAAATATAATCAAAAAAAACCATATGTTATATGTAAATAAAATTTACTTAAATAGATTCTAAATCTATTACACTATTCTGCCAAAATAACAATATTGATCAATAAAAAATTATTATAAAAAATATTTGGTCCTTTCGTACTAAAATACTATAAAATACTGAAGATAGAAACCAACCTGGCTCACGCCGGTTTAAACTCAGATCATGTAAAGTTTTAATAGTCGAACAGACTAAATCATTTAGCTTCTACACCAAATTTTAACTTTAATCCAACATCGAGGTCGCAAACTATTCTTTCGATTAGAACTCTCAAGAAAAATTACGCTGTTATCCCTAAGGTAATTTAATCTTATAACTAAAAAAATAAGTCAAATATCTACAAATTAATATTTTATAAAGAAAAAGTTTATTAAATTTTTCCATCACCCCAATTAAATACTTTATTAAATTTAAGAATTTTATACTAAAATTACCTTAAAACATAAAAATATTAAACTCTATAGGGTCTTCTCGTCTTTCATTAGAATTTAAGCTTTTTAACTCAAAAATAAACTTCAATAAATAAAATAGAGACAGAAAGTTTTTTGTCCAATCCTTCATTCCAGCTTTCAATTAAAAAACTAATGATTATGCTACCTTCGCACGATCAAAATATCGCGGCCATTTAACAAATTCATTGGGCAGATCAGACCTTAAATATTTAACAAAAGGACATGTTTTTAATAAACAGGCAAAAACTAAAATTGCCGAGTTCCTTTATATTAACTTACAACTAAAATTAATTATAAATAAAAATTTTACTAATTTAATCATTATTACATTTTTTAAAAATTAAAAAAATTATTTTAATAAAAAACTTAAAAGTTAAAAAATAGTTTACTAAAAATGAAAAATTATAACAAACTTTATGATGAAAATTACTAATCCTACAAAACATTAAATAATTCAACTTTATAAAAATATAAATTGAAGATTATCCCTCAAAATATAAATTAATCCATAAATAAATTACAAAAAAAGTAAAATAAAAAAGAATAATAAAATTAAAATTTTTTCTTAAAAAACTAGATATATAAAGAGACGTATAACGTTTCATTACAAAGAACTTATTGTAAATAATTATAAAACATTAAAATAAATAAGATCTTAGCTCCTCTTAATTCGAGACCAGTTTATATAAAAACAATAAAATTAATTAACCCTGATACACAAGGTACAAAATTTTAATTTTTCTTTAAAAATCTTAAATCTTTCAATTATTTCAAATTTCTCTCACAATACTTATAAACTATTATTAAAAAAATTATTTCATTATACTAAAAAAAATAATATTTTATAAAAATAAATTAATAATTATTTAAGATCAAATTATATCGAATTGCACGACAACTTTTTAATGTAAATAAAAAACTTTCTATCAAGCTCTAATTTGATCTTTCTAGACACACTTTCCAGTACGTCTACTTTGTTACGACTTATTCCACTTTTATGGAAGCGACGGGCGATATGTGCATATTTTAGAGCTAAATCATTTATAAAAAACAATTAAAAATTACTTTCAAATCCACTTTATAAAACCTTTAAAAAATTTTAACCATCTAAATAAATTTATTGTAACCCACCTCCACTAATATATTGCTGCATCTTGATCTGACTTCCTTCTTAATTAAGAACATTGACCATTAATAATTCTTTTAAAAAAATCAACTACGACGATATACAAGCTATAAAATATTATACTAGTAAATCTAATCGTGGATTATCAATTACGGGACAGGTTCCTCTGAAAAGATTAAAATACCGCCAAATTCTTTTGTTTTCAAGAAAATAACTAATACTAACCCGGTAAAATATTTACATTTAAAATAATAGGGTATCTAATCCTAGTTTAAAAATAAATTTAACAGCCTCATTAATAAAGATAAAAATTAAAATTAAAATTTCACCTAAAAATCTAAAATATTATCTAATCAGAATATAAAATTAACTGTTAACCAAAAATTTTTACTAACACTATTTGTTTAACCGCGACTGCTGGCACAAATTTAGTCAGAATTACTAATTCATTTCTAGATCTTAAATAACTAAAAACCTAAAATCAATCACTACTTAAAAATATTATTTAAAAATAATAAGCTAAAACTTGTATGAAAATAAAGAATATAGTAAAAAATTAAGCTAGAATAAAACTTTAATTAATTTATAATACAACAAGATTTAAAAATAAAATTATAAAAAATAACAATATATAATAGCTCCCTTACACTTTCCTCCCAAGAAATTTTTAATATTAAGGAAATCTAGTTATTTATACCAAATTTAATATTAGACCAATTAAAATCCTTAAATAACCTTTGCCTTCAGAAAAGTTCACCCTAATCAAACTTTCACCTCAGAAAAGTTCACCCTAATCAAACTTTCACCTCAGAAAAGTTCGCCCTAATCAAACTTCCACCTCAGAAAATTTCACCCTAATCAAACTTCTGCCTCAGAAAAATTCGCCCTAATCAAACTTCCACCTCAGAAAAGTTCACCCTAATCAAACTTCCACCTCAGAAAAGTTCACCCTAATCAAACTTCTGCCTCAGAAAAATTCGCCCTAATCAAACTTCCACCTCAGAAAAGTTCACCCTAATCAAACTTCCACCTCAGAAAAGTTCGCCCTAATCAAACTTCTGCCTCAGAAAAATTCGCCCTAATCAAACTTCCACCTCAGAAAAGTTCACCCTAATCAAACTTCCGCCTCAGAAAATTTCGCCCTAATCAAACTTCCACCTCAGAAAAGTTCGCCCTAATCAAACTTCCGCCTCAAAAAGTTCACCCTAATCAAACTTCCACCTCAGAAAAGTTCGCCCTAATCAAACTTCCACCTCAGAAAAGTTCGCCCTAATCAAACTTCCGCCTCAAAAAGTTCGCCCTAATCAAACTTCCACCTCAGAAAAGTTCGCCCTAATCAAACTTCCGCCTCAGAAAAGTTCGCCCTAATCAAACTTCCACCTCAAAAAGTTCGCCCTAATCAAACTTCCACCTCAGAAAAGTTCGCCCTAATCAAACTTCCGCCTCAGAAAAGTTCGCCCTAATCAAACTTCCAATTCCAAACTTAAAAAAAAAAAAATAAACTACCCTTAAATCTAATTATATTAATTAATTAATTAATTTTATAGAAGTATAAAAATACAAGACTTTAATTTTAAATTGTTATAAAATAGCATCATAAAATTATTCTAGTAATAACATAAGTAAACTAATATTAAATAATAAGTTTATTTTATAACAAAAAATAAACTTTTCCTAAAAAAATCTTATTATTTAATTATATATATATTTTTTTTTTTTTTTTTTTTAAAAAAAATTTAATATTTATAATAAATTAAATATAGTAATTTATATATAATTATATACTTATTAGTTAAATATATATAATTATAAACTAATAGATTAATAATATTATATATATATATATGTACTATATAATTAAATATTGTTATATAATTATGTTTATATAATAAAAAAAAATTTCTTCAATTTAATTCTTATATATTATATACGAAAATTATATATAATTAGGTAGGATTACCATATAAATATTAATTACATACTAATATATATATATATTATAATTAAACGATTATTTTATTGATATATAATATAAACTAATATTATTATTAATAATGTAAACATTTATATAAAGCCTGTTTTTAAAAACTTTCATCTCCAAAAATCAGCTTCTTAGAAATAAAGATTAGGCAATAATTTTTTAGTAAAAAACAAGATTTTCCAAAATGCAGCTAAAATCGCTACTATGTAAAGTTAATTTTTCTACATAAACAAATTAACCAAGAAGAAATAAATAAATAAATAAATAATTAATCTTGAAATTTAACTTTTCAAATTAACGTTCTGTTAACGTTATGTCAAACGTAGTTCAAGTGAACGTATACATGTTGATAGTGTTTTAACGTTATGTGAAACGTGGTTCAAGTGCACGTATACATGTTGATAGTCTGTAACGCTATATCAAAGGGGGTTCAAATGAGCGTATTCATGTTGACAGTCTTTTAACGTCATGTCAAGCGTGGTTCAAGTGAACGTATACATGTTGATAGTCTGTTAAGGTTATGTCAAACGTGGTTCAGGAGAACTTATACATGTTGATAGCCTTTTAACGTTATGTCAAACGTGGTTCAAGTGAACGTATACTTATGATAACGGTATGTCAAACCTGATTCAGGTGAGGTAAACATATTAATATTCTTTTAACGCTATGTCAAACGTGGTTCAAGTGCACGTATACTTATACATATTGATGCTGTATTAACGGTAAATCAGTTCTGCTTCACGTCAACAATCGGTTAACGTTATGTCAAAGGAGGTTCAAATGAAGGTATACATGTTGATAGTCTGTTAACGTTATGTCAAACGTGGTTCATGTGAACGTATACATGTTGATAGTCTGTTAACGTTGTGTCAAACGTGGTTCATGTGAACGTATACATGTTGATAGTCTGTTAACGTTATGTCAAACGTGGCTCATGTGAACGTATACATGTTGATAGTCTGTTAACGTTGTGTCGAATGGGGGGGTTCAAGTAAACGTATACATGTTGATGCTGTATTAACGGTAAATCAATTGTGGTTCATGGCAACGTATACATGTTGATAATCGGTTAACGTTATGTCAAAGGGGGTTCAAATGAACGTATACATGTTGATACTCTTTTAACGTTTGGTCAAACGTGGTTCAAGTGAACCCATACATGTTGATAGTCTGTTAACGTTATTTCAAACGTGGTTCAAGTGAACGTTTACATGTTGATAGTCTGTTAAGGATATGTCAATCGTAGTTCAAGTGAACGTATACATGTTGATAGTGTCTTAACGTTATGTCAAACGTGGTTCAAGTGCACGTATACATGTTGATAGAGCGTTAACGTAATGTCAAGTGGGGCTCATGTGAATGTATACATGTTGATAGTCTGTTAACGTTATGCCAAACGTGGTCCAAGGGAACGTATATATGTTGATAGTCTGCTAACGTTACGTCAAACGTGGTTTATGAGAACGTATACATGTTAATAGTCTGTTAACGCTATGTGAAACGTTGTTCAAGTAATTGTATACATGTTGATAGTCTGTTATCGTCATGTCGAACGTGGTTCAAGTGAACGTATACAGGTTGATAGTCTGCTAACGTTTAGCCAAACATAGTTTAAGTGAACGTATACATGCTGATAGTCTGTAAACGTTACGTCGAACGTGGTTCATGTGAACGTATACATGTTGATAGTCTGTTACCGCTACGTCAAACGTAGTTAGAGTGAACGTTTACATGTTGATAGTCCGTTAGCCTTATGTCACACGTGGTTCAAGTGAACGTATACATGTTGATAGTCTGTTAACGTTATGTCAAACGTGGTTCATGTGAACGTATACATGTTGATAGTCTGTTAACACTATGTCAAACGTTGTTAAAGTAATTGTATACATGTTGATAGTCTGTTAACATTATGTCAAACGTGGTTCAAGTGAACGTATACACGTTGGTAGTCTCTTAACGTTACGTCAAACGTGGTTCAGGTGAACGTATACATGTTGATAGTCTGTTAACATAATGTCAGACCTGGTTCAAGTGAACGTATACATATTGATGCTGTATTAACGGTAAATCAGTTGTGCTTCACGTCAACAATCGGTTAACGTTATGTCAAAGGAGGTTCAAATGAACGTATACATGTTGATAGTCTGTTAACGTTATGTCAAACGTGGTTCATGTGAACGTATACATGTTGATAGTCTGTTAACGTTATGTCAAACGTGGTTCATGTATCAACGTACACATGTTGATAGTCTGTTAACGCTATTTCAAGCGTGGGTTAAGTGAACGAACACATGTTGATATCAGTTAACGTTATGTCAAACGTGGTTCATGTGAACGTATACATGTTGATAGTCTGTTAACGTTGGTCGAACGGGGGGGTTCAAGTAAAACGTATACATGTTGATAGCTGTTAACGGTAGATCAATTGTGGTTAAATGGAACGTATACATGTTGAAAAGTCTGTTAACGTTATGTCAAAGGTGGTTCAAGTGAACGTATACATGTTGATAGTCTTTTAACGCTATGTTCAAACGTGGTTCAAGTGAACCTATACATGTTGATAGTCTGTTAACGTTATTTTCAAACGTGGTTCAAGTGAACGTTTTACATGTTGATAGTCTGTTAACGCTATGTAAAATCGTGGTTCAAGTGAACGTATACATGTTGATAGTGTTTTTAACGTTATGTCAAACGTGGTTCAAGTGAACGTATACATGTTGATAGGCGTTAACGTAATTCAATGTGGCTTCATGTGAATGTATACATGTTGATAGTCTGTTAACGTTATGCCAAACGTGGTTAAAGGGTGAACGTATACATGTTGATAGTCTGCTAACGTTACGTCAAACGTGGTTTATGAGAACGTATACATGTTAATAGTCTGTTAACGCTATGTCAAACGTTGTTCAAGTAATTGTATACATGTTGATAGTCTGTTAACGTTGTGTCAAACGTGGTTCATGTGAACGTATACGTGTTGATAGTCTATTAACGTTATGTCAAACGTGGTTCATATCAACGTACACATGTTGATAGTCTGTTAACGCTATTTCAAGCGTGGGTTAAGTGAACGAACACATGTTGATCATCAGTTAACGTTATGTCAAACGTGGCTCATGTGAACGTATACATGTTGATAGTCTGTTAACGTTGTGTCGAATGGGGGGGTTCAAGTAAACGTATACATGTTGATGCTGTATTAACGGTAAATCAATTGTGGTTCATGTCAACGTATACATGTTGATAATCGGTTATCGTTATGTCAAAGGGGTTCATGAACGTATACTGTTGATAGTCTTTTAACGTTTGTCAAACGTGGTTCAATGAACTTATACATGTTGATAGTCTGCTAACGCTACGTCAAACGTGGTTAAAGTGAACGTTTACATGTTGATAGTCGTTAGCCTTATGTCACACGTGGTTCAAGTGAACGTATACATGTTGATAGTCTGTTACGTTATGCGAACGGGGGGTTCAAGTAACTGTATACATGTTGATAGTCTGTTTAACGTAGTCAAATGTGGTTCAAGTGAACGTATACATGTTGATAGTCTGTTAACGTTATGATCAAAGTGGTTCAATGAACGTATACATGTTGATAGTCTGTTAACGTTATGTCAAACGTGGTTCAAGTGAACCCATACATGTTGATAGTCTGTTAACGTTATGTCAAACTGGTTCAAGTGAACGTATACATGTTGATTGTGTTAACGGATAATCAATGTGTTCAGTCAACGTATCAGGTTGACAGTTTTAACGTTATGCATACGGGTTCAAGTGAACGTATACATGTTGATAGTCTGTTAACGTTATGTCAACGTGGTTCAGTGAACGTATACATGTTGATAGTCTGTTAACGTTATGTAAACGTGGTCATGTCAACGTAACATGTTGATAGTCTGTTAACGTTATGTCAAATGTGGTTAAGTGAACGTATACATGTTAATAGTCTGTTAACGTTATGTCAAACGTGGTTCATGTGAACGTATACATGTTGATAGTCTGTTAACGTTATGTCAAACGTGGTTCAAGTGAACGTAACATGTTGATAGTCTGTTAACGTATGTCAAATGGGGTTCAAGTAACGTAACATGTTGATCTGTAACGTTATGTCAAAGTGGTTCATGTGAACGTATACATGTTGATAGTCTGTTAACGTTATGCCAACGTGGTTCAAGTGAACGTATACATGTTGATAGTCTGTTAACGATATGTCAAATGGGGTTCAAGTTAACGTATACATTGATGCTGTTTAAGGTAAATCAAAGTTGGTTCATGTCAACGTATACAGTTGATAGCTGTTAACGTTATGTCAACGGAGTTCAAGTGAACGTATACATGTTGTAGTCTGTTAACGTTATGTCAAACTGGTTCAAGTAACGTATACATGTTGATGCTGTATTAACGGTAAATCAATAGTGTCATGTCAACGTAACAGTTGATAGTCTGTTAACGTTATGTCAAACGGAGTTCAAGTGAACGTATACATGTTGATAGTCTGTTAACGTTATGTCAAACGTGGTTCATGTGAACGTATACATGTTGATAGTCTATTAACGTTTGTCAAATCGTTGGCTTCAGTCAACACGCATGTTGATGTCTTTAACGTATTCAAAGTGGTTCAAGTAAACGTATACATGTTGATATCGTTAACGTTATGTCAAACGTGGTTCATGTGAACGTATACATGTTGATAGTCTGTTAACGTTATGTCAAACGTGGTTTCAAGTAACGTACACATGTTGATAGTCTGTTAACGCTATTTCAAACGTGGGTTAAGTGAACGAACACATGTTGATCATCAGTTAACGTTATGTCAAACGTGGTTCATGTGAACGTATACATGTTGATAGTCTGTTACCGCTACGTCAAACGTAGTTTAAGTGAAAGTTTACATCTTGATAGTCCGTTAGCCTTATAACACACGTGGTTCAAGTGAACGTTTACATGTTGATAGTCTGTTAATGTTATGTCAAACGTGGTTAAAGTGAACGTATACATGCTGATAGTCTGTTAACGTTACGTCAAACGTGGTTCATGTGAACGTATACATGTTGATAGTCTGTTAACACTATGTCAAACGTTGTTCAAGTAATTGTATACATGTTGATAGTCTGTAAACGTTATGTCAAACGTGGTTCAAGTGAACGTGTACACGCTCATAGTATGTTAACGTTACGTCGAACGTGGTTCATGTGAACGTATACATGTTGACAGTCTGTTAACGCTATGTCAAACGTTGTTCAAAGAATTGTATACATGTTGATAGTCTGTTAACGTTATGTCAAACGTGGTTCAAGTGAACGTGTACACGCTGATAGTATGTTAACGTTACGTCAAACGTGGTCCATGTGAACGTATACATGTTGATAGTCTGTTAACGTTACGTCAAACGTGGTTCAACTGAACGTATACATGCTGATAGTCTTTTAACGTTACGTCAAACGTGGTTCATGTGAACGTATACATGTTGACAGCCTGTTAACGCTATGACAAACGTTGTTCAAGTAATTGTATATGAAAGCGGATTGTATACAAAAAATAGAATCTCTATTTAACAGTGATTTTTTAGTAATTAACAAAGATCCAACCTCTAAGTATCAGACACAATTAAAAAATGTTATCGATAAATGCCACAATTTAGTTAACGATATCGACAAATTTAGATTACTAAACATGAATCCACAGGCTCCGGTTCTTTACGGGCTTCCTGAAACGCACAAGGATGGCATACAAATGAGACCCGTGGTATCATATATCAATGGACCAACTTATAAATTATGTAAAAAACTTAGTCATGATCTACCAAAAATACTAGACTTTAAACCAAAATATTCAATAAAAAATACGTATGAGTTTCTATCCAAAACAAAAGACATTAAAATACCTAAAAATAGCATGTTAGTCTCTTTTGACGTAAAAAGCCTGTTTACCTCGGTACCTATTTCAGAATTAAAAAACATTTTAAATGAAACATTGATAAACTTAGAAGATAGACAAAATTGGCTAGATTTAATATATATTTGCATAGAACAAAATTACTTTACGTTCAATAATAAATTCTACCTACAGAAGGACGGACTCCTTATGGGGTCCCCGCTTTCACCCTTATTATCTGAAATTTACCTGAATTATTTCGAAGAATGGTTGTTTAATGGCCAAAATTCCCTAATTAAAAATGTATTGCATTGATCTAGGTACGTCGACGATGTCTTTTGTATTTGGTCTGAGACCAACAGACAATTACAAAATTTCTTAAAATTAATAAATTCCTTCAATTCAAAAATTCAATTTACGGTAGAACCAGAAGATAATAAAACTCTAAACTTTTATTACTTGTCAGTTTCAAAAAATAATCAAAATCATCTAGAATTCAATATATATAGAAAAAGTACATTTACCGATGCAATATTACCATCACCGTCCAATCAAAGTTAACGTTATGTCGTATGGGGTTCAAGTAAACGTATACATGTTGATGCTGTATTAATGGTAAATCAACTGTGGTTCATGTCAACTTATACATGTTGATAATCGGTTAACGTTATGTCAAAGGGGGTTCAAATGAACGTATACATGTTGATAGTCTGTTAACGTTATGCCAAACGTGGTTCAAGTGAACGTATACATGTTGATAATCGGTTAACGTTATGTCAAAGGGGGTTCAAATGAACGTACACATGTTGATAGTCTTTTAACGTTTGGTCAAACGTGGTTCAAGTGAACGTATACATGTTGATAGTCTGTTAACGCTATGTCATTCTAAGTAAAGCCGATAAATCACGCACTTTAGTAATTATGGAGAAAGCGGATTGTATACAAAAAATAGAATCTCTATTTAACAATGATTTTTTAGTAATTAACAAAGATCCAACCTCTAAGTATCAGACACAATTTAAAAATGTTATCGATAAATGCCACAATTTAATTAACGATATCGACAAATTTAGATTACTAAACATGAATCCACAGGCTCCGGTTCTTTACGGGCTTCCTAAAACGCACAAGGATGGCATACCAATGAGACCCGTGGTATCATATATCAATGGACCAACTTATAAATTATGTAAAAAACTTAGTCAAAAATACTAGACTTTAAACCAAAATATTCAACAAAAAATACGTATGAGTTTCTATCCAAAACAAAAGACATTAAAATACCTAAAAATAGCATGTTAGTCTCTTTTGACGTAAAAAGCCTGTTTACCTCGGTACCTATTTCAGAATTAAAAAACATTTTAAATGAAACATTGATAAACTTAGAAGATAGACAAAATTGGCTAGATTTAATATATATTTGCATAGAACAAAATTACTTTACGTTCAATAATAAATTCTACCTACAGAAGGACGGACTCCTTATGGGGTCCCCGCTTTCACCCTTATTATCTGAAATTTACCTGAATTATTTCGAAGAATGGTTGTTTAATGACCAAAATTCCCTAATTAACAATGTATTGCATTGGACTAGGTACGTCGACGATGTCTTTTGTATTTGGTCTGAGACCAACAGACAATTACAAAATTTCTTAAAATTAATAAATTCCTTCAATTCAAAAATTCAATTTACGGTAGAACCAGAAGAAAATAAAACTCTTAACTTTTTAGACTTGTCAGTTTCAAAAAATAATCAAAATCATCTAGAATTCAATACATATAGAAAAAGTACATTTACCGATGCAATAATACCATCACCGTCCAATCAAAGTTACAATATAAAAATATCAACCTTCAACAGCCTCATACATAGACTAATCAATTACCCCTTATTCAAAGAAAATTACCTGAATGAAATAAAATTCATAAAAAACTTTAGCACGGAATAATGGTTATAAAGAAAATCTTATAGATAGTATTATTAAAAAGAAACAGAAAACAAAAATTTTGAATGAAATTTACCATAAAAACCTTCACAAACAAAACGAGAATTAGTCATTTATAAATTATGTTAATGGACTTAGTCCAAAAATATGTCAAACAATTAAAAAACTAGATATAAATACAGTATGCACCAACAAGCGTACGTTAGGAAAATTACTTACCAACAACAAATTAACTGAAAATAATAAATTCAATAAATCAGGGGC
>CM055659.1:13587627-13654126 GCA_029378335.1 Agrilus mali
AATTAATAAAACAAGAAATATAATCAAAAAAAACCATATGTTATATGTAAATAAAATTTACTTAAATAGATTCTAAATCTATTACACTATTCTGCCAAAATAACAATATTGATCAATAAAAAATTATTATAAAAAATATTTGGTCCTTTCGTACTAAAATACTATAAAATACTGAAGATAGAAACCAACCTGGCTCACGCCGGTTTAAACTCAGATCATGTAAAGTTTTAATAGTCGAACAGACTAAATCATTTAGCTTCTACACCAAATTTTAACTTTAATCCAACATCGAGGTCGCAAACTATTCTTTCGATTAGAACTCTCAAGAAAAATTACGCTGTTATCCCTAAGGTAATTTAATCTTATAACTAAAAAAATAAGTCAAATATCTACAAATTAATATTTTATAAAGAAAAAGTTTATTAAATTTTTCCATCACCCCAATTAAATACTTTATTAAATTTAAGAATTTTATACTAAAATTACCTTAAAACATAAAAATATTAAACTCTATAGGGTCTTCTCGTCTTTCATTAGAATTTAAGCTTTTTAACTCAAAAATAAACTTCAATAAATAAAATAGAGACAGAAAGTTTTTTGTCCAATCCTTCATTCCAGCTTTCAATTAAAAAACTAATGATTATGCTACCTTCGCACGATCAAAATATCGCGGCCATTTAACAAATTCATTGGGCAGATCAGACCTTAAATATTTAACAAAAGGACATGTTTTTAATAAACAGGCAAAAACTAAAATTGCCGAGTTCCTTTATATTAACTTACAACTAAAATTAATTATAAATAAAAATTTTACTAATTTAATCATTATTACATTTTTTAAAAATTAAAAAAATTATTTTAATAAAAAACTTAAAAGTTAAAAAATAGTTTACTAAAAATGAAAAATTATAACAAACTTTATGATGAAAATTACTAATCCTACAAAACATTAAATAATTCAACTTTATAAAAATATAAATTGAAGATTATCCCTCAAAATATAAATTAATCCATAAATAAATTACAAAAAAAGTAAAATAAAAAAGAATAATAAAATTAAAATTTTTTCTTAAAAAACTAGATATATAAAGAGACGTATAACGTTTCATTACAAAGAACTTATTGTAAATAATTATAAAACATTAAAATAAATAAGATCTTAGCTCCTCTTAATTCGAGACCAGTTTATATAAAAACAATAAAATTAATTAACCCTGATACACAAGGTACAAAATTTTAATTTTTCTTTAAAAATCTTAAATCTTTCAATTATTTCAAATTTCTCTCACAATACTTATAAACTATTATTAAAAAAATTATTTCATTATACTAAAAAAATTAATATTTTATAAAAATAAATTAATAATTATTTAAGATCAAATTATATCGAATTGCACGACAACTTTTTAATGTAAATAAAAAACTTTCTATCAAGCTCTAATTTGATCTTTCTAGACACACTTTCCAGTACGTCTACTTTGTTACGACTTATTCCACTTTTATGGAAGCGACGGGCGATATGTGCATATTTTAGAGCTAAATCATTTATAAAAAACAATTAAAAATTACTTTCAAATCCACTTTATAAAACCTTTAAAAAATTTTAACCATCTAAATAAATTTATTGTAACCCACCTCCACTAATATATTGCTGCATCTTGATCTGACTTCCTTCTTAATTAAGAACATTGACCATTAATAATTCTTTTAAAAAAATCAACTACGACGATATACAAGCTATAAAATATTATACTAGTAAATCTAATCGTGGATTATCAATTACGGGACAGGTTCCTCTGAAAAGATTAAAATACCGCCAAATTCTTTTGTTTTCAAGAAAATAACTAATACTAACCCGGTAAAATATTTACATTTAAAATAATAGGGTATCTAATCCTAGTTTAAAAATAAATTTAACAGCCTCATTAATAAAGATAAAAATTAAAATTAAAATTTCACCTTAAAATCTAAAATATTATCTAATCAGAATATAAAATTAACTGTTAACCAAAAATTTTTACTAACACTATTTGTTTAACCGCGACTGCTGGCACAAATTTAGTCAGAATTACTAATTCATTTCTAGATCTTAAATAACTAAAAACCTAAAATCAATCACTACTTAAAATTATTATTTAAAAATAATAAGCTAAAACTTGTATGAAAATAAAGAATATAGTAAAAAATTAAGCTAGAATAAAACTTTAATTAATTTATAATACAACAAGATTTAAAAATAAAATTACAAAAAATAACAATATATAATAGCTCCCTTACACTTTCCTCCCAAGAAATTTTTAATATTAAGGAAATCTAGTTATTTATACCAAATTTAATATTAGACCAATTAAAATCCTTAAATAACCTTTGCCTTCAGAAAAGTTCACCCTAATCAAACTTTCACCTCAGAAAAGTTCGCCCTAATCAAACTTCTGCCTCAGAAAAGTTCACCCTAATCAAACTTCCACCTCAGAAAAGTTCACCCTAATCAAACTTCTGCCTCAGAAAAGTTCGCCCTAATCAAACTTCCGCCTCAGAAAAGTTCACCCTAATCAAACTTCCACCTCAGAAAAGTTCGCCCTAATCAAACTTCCACCTCAGAAAAGTTCACCCTAATCAAACTTTCACCTCAGAAAAGTTCGCCCTAATCAAACTTCCACCTCAGAAAAGTTCACCCTAATCAAACTTCCACCTCAGAAAAGTTCACCCTAATCAAACTTTCACCTCAGAAAAGTTCGCCCTAATCAAACTTCCACCTCAGAAAAGTTCGCCCTAATCAAACTTCTGCCTCAGAAAAGTTCACCCTAATCAAACTTCTGCCTCAGAAAAGTTCACCCTAATCAAACTTCCACCTCAGAAAAGTTCACCCTAATCAAACTTCTGCCTCAGAAAAGTTCGCCCTAATCAAACTTCCGCCTCAGAAAAGTTCACCCTAATCAAACTTCTGCCTCAGAAAAGTTCACCCTAATCAAACTTCCACCTCAGAAAAGTTCGCCCTAATCAAACTTCCACCTCAGAAAAGTTCACCCTAATCAAACTTCTGCCTCAGAAAAGTTCGCCCTAATCAAACTTCCGCCTCAGAAAAGTTCACCCTAATCAAACTTCCACCTCAGAAAAGTTCGCCCTAATCAAACTTCCACCTCAGAAAAGTTTGCCCTAATCAAACTTCCACCTCAGAAAAGTTCGCCCTAATCAAACTTCTGCCTCAGAAAAGTTCACCCTAATCAAACTTCCACCTCAGAAAAGTTCACCCTAATCAAACTTCTACCTCAGAAAAGTTCGCCCTAATCAAACTTCCGCCTCAGAAAAGTTCACCCTAATCAAACTTCCACCTCAGAAAAGTTCGCCCTAATCAAACTTCCACCTCAGAAAAGTTCACCCTAATCAAACTTCTGCCTCAGAAAAATTCGCCCTAATCAAACTTCCACCTCAGAAAAGTTCACCCTAATCAAACTTCCACCTCAGAAAAGTTCGCCCTAATCAAACTTCTGCCTCAGAAAAATTCTCCCTAATCAAACTTCCACCTCAGAAAAGTTCACCCTAATCAAACTTCCGCCTCAGAAAAGTTCGCCCTAATCAAACTTCCACCTCAGAAAAGTTCGCCCTAATCAAACTTCCGCCTCAAAAAGTTCGCCCTAATCAAACTTCCACCTCAGAAAAGTTCGCCCTAATAAAACTTCCACCTCAGAAAAGTTCGCCCTAATCAAACTTCCGCCTCAAAAAGTTCGCCCTAATCAAACTTCCACCTCAGAAAAGTTCGCCCTAATCAAACTTCCGCCTCAGAAAAGTTCGCCCTAATCAAACTTCCACCTCAGAAAAGTTCACCCTAATCAAACTTCCACCTCAGAAAAGTTCGCCCTAATCAAACTTCTGCCTCAAAAAAATTCGCCCTAATCAAACTTCCACCTCAGAAAAGTTCACCCTAATCAAACTTCCGCCTCAAAAAGTTCGCCCTAATCAAACTTCCACCTCAGAAAAGTTCGCCCTAATCAATCTTCCACCTCAGAAAAGTTCGCCCTAATCAAACTCCCGCCTCAAAAAGTTCGCCCTAATCAAACTTCCACCTCAGAAAAGTTCACCCTAATCAAACTTCCACCTCAGAAAAGTTCGCCCTAATCAAACTTCTGCCTCAGAAAAATTCGCCCTAATCAAACTTCCACCTCAGAAAAGTTCACCCTAATCAAACTTCCGCCTCAGAAAAGTTCGCCCTAATCAAACTTCCACCTCAGGAAAAGTTCGCCCTAATCAAACTTCCGCCTCAAAAAGTTCGCCCTAATCAAACTTCCACCTCAGAAAAGTTCGCCCTAATCAAACTTCCACCTCAGAAAAGTTCGCCCTAATCAAACTTCCGCCTCAAAAAGTTCGCCCTAATCAAACTTCCACCTCAGAAAAGTTCGCCCTAATCAAACTTCCGCCTCAGAAAAGTTCGCCCTAATCAAACTTCCACCTCAGAAAAGTTCGCCCTAATCAAACTTCCGCCTCAGAAAAGTTCACCCTAATCAAACTTCCACCTCAGAAAAGTTCACCCTAATCAAACTTTCACCTCAGAAAAGTTCGCCCTAATCAAACTTCCACCTCAGAAAAGTTCGCCCTAATCAAACTTCTGCCTCAGAAAAGTTCACCCTAATCAAACTTCTGCCTCAGAAAAGTTCACCCTAATCAAACTTCCACCTCAGAAAAGTTCACCCTAATCAAACTTCTGCCTCAGAAAAGTTCGCCCTAATCAAACTTCCGCCTCAGAAAAGTTCACCCTAATCAAACTTCCACCTCAGAAAAGTTCGCCCTTATCAAACTTCCACCTCAGAAAAGTTCACCCTAATCAAACTTTCACCTCAGAAAAGTTCGCCCTAATCAAACTTCCACCTCACAAAAGTTCACCCTAATCAAACTTCCACCTCAGAAAAGTTCACCCTAATCAAACTTCTGCCTCAGAAAAGTTCACCCTAATCAAACTTCTGCCTCAGAAAAGTTCGCCCTAATCAAACTTCCGCATCAGAAAAGTTCACCCTAATCAAACTTCCACCTCAGAAAAGTTCGCCCTAATCAAATTCCACCTCAGAAAAGTTCACCCTAATCAAACTTTCACCTCAGAAAAGTTCGCCCTAATCAAACTTCCACCTCAGAAAAGTTCACCCTAATCAAACTTCCACCTCAGAAAAGTTCACCCTAATCAAACTTCCACCTCAGAAAAGTTCACCCTAATCAAACTTCCGCCTCAGAAAAGTTCGCCCTAATCAAACTTCCACCTCAGAAAAGTTCGCCCTAATCAAACTTCCGCCTCAAAAAGTTCGCCCTAATCAAACTTCCACCTCAGAAAAGTTCGCCCTAATCAAACTTCCGCCTCAGAAAAGTTCGCCCTAATCAAACTTCCACCTCAAAAAGTTCGCCCTAATCAAACTTCCACCTCAGAAAAGTTCGCCCTAATCAAACTTCCGCCTCAGAAAAGTTCGCCCTAATCAAACTTCCAATTCCAAACTTAAAAAAAAAAAAATAAACTACCCTTAAATCTAATTATATTAATTAATTAATTAATTTTATAGAAGTATAAAAATACAAGACTTTAATTTTAAATTGTTATAAAATAGCATCATAAAAATATTCTAGTAATAACATAAGTAAACTAATATTAAATAATAAGTTTATTTTAAACAAAAAATAAACTTTTCCTAAAAAAATCTTATTATTTAATTATATATATATATTTTTTTTTTTTTAATAAAAATTTAATATTTATAATAAATTAAATATAGTAATTTATATATATTATATACTTATTAGTTAAATATATATAATTATAAACTAATAGATTAATAATATTATATATATATATATATACTATATAATTAAATATTGTTATATAATTATGTTTATATAATAAAAAAAAATTTCTTCAATTTAATTCTTATATATTATGTACGAAAATTATATATAATAGGTAGGATTACCATATAAATATTAATTACATACTAATATATATATATATTATAATTAAAACGATTATTTTATTGATATATAATATAAACTAATATTATTATTAATAATGTAAACATTTATATAAAGCCTGTTTTTAAAAACTTTCATCTCCAAAATTCAGCTTCTTAGAAATAAGATTAGGCAATAATTTTTTAGTAAAAAAACAAGATTTTCCAAAATGCAGCTAAAATCGCTACTATGTAAAGTTAATTTTTCTACATAAACAAATTAAACCAAGAAGAAATAAATAAATAAATAAATAAATAATTAATCTTGAAATTTAACTTTCAAATTAAAGTTTTTAATGAAGTGCCTGAATAAAGGATTATTTTGATAGAATAAATTATGTAAAAATTTTACCTTCATTATATTTAATAGAATTAAACTATCTCTTTAGACATCAAAAGCCTAAGTACATCATATACTAAAATATAAAAAGATAAGCTAAATAAGCTAATGGGTTCATACCCCTTATATGAAGGTTATAGTCCTTCTCTTTTTAATACCCTACTTATATAAAAACCTCTTCTTAATAACATTAATGATAGGAACCCTAATTTCTGTCTCTGCTAATTCATGAATAGGAAGATGAATTGGATTGGAAATAAATTTACTTTCCATTATTCCCCTAATAAATAATGGAAAAAACCCTCAATCTACAGAAGCTTCCCTAAAATATTTTATTGTACAAGCAATAGCTTCAATAATCTTATTAATAAGATTCGTTATAGATACAATTAAATCAGACCTTCCAATAAATCTTTTAACCTCTTGTTTACCTTCAACATGCTTAACTACTGCTTTACTTATTAAAACAGGCGCTGCCCCATTCCATTTTTGATTCCCAGAAGTAATAGAAGGATTAAGATGAATAAATGCTTTAATTTTACTTACTTGACAGAAAATTGCTCCTTTAGTAATTTTAAATATACTACAACAACGAAATAATCCTATTAATAGCAATTTTATTTTCTGTTTTAGTAGGAGGGATTAATTGGGTTAAACCAGTTTACGTAAAATTTTAAGATACTCATCAATTAATCATATTGGTGAATATTAGCAGCCATATTATTTTTAGAAACCCTATGAACATGGTATTTTATCTTATATTCAATCATAAATACCATAATTATTTGAGTATTAAAAAAATTTAATATTTCAAGAATTAGTCAACTAATTAACATTAGAAAACTAAACCCCCAACTAAAAATTTTTTTTTATATTTAATTTCTTTTCATTAGGAGGAATCCCTCCTTTTATTGGATTTCTACCAAAATGATTAACAATTCAAGCACTAATTTACAACCAAATATATTTAACAACAACGTTAATAATTATTACAACATTAATTACTTTATACTTTTATATACGAATAACATTTCCAATAATAAGATTTTTCAATCTCCGCCCCAACAATTATTTCGATAAATAAACACATAAAAAATTACTCCCTAACAATAGCTAATTCAATATTACTAATAAGACTAATCTTCTCTACTATAGCATTCAACTGGTTTTAAAGGGATTTAAGTTAAATTAAACTAACAGCCTTCAAAGCTGTAAATAAAGAACCCCCCCCCCCCCTTTAAGCCTTAGGAGGAGGATTTAATTAAAAAAATAATTTCTATTTAATTAAAACTTTTTATATAAATGTAGATTAAGTCTTAAGGGAAACCCTACCTTTAAACTTGCAATTTAAAATCATAATTGAATATAAGACCTTTGTTGAAAGAGAAATAAATCTCCTAAATAAATTTACAGTTTACCGCCTAATCTCAGCCATATCAACTAATTATGAATAAGTGATTATTTTCAACAAATCATAAAGATATTGGAACATTATATTTTATTTTTGGAGCTTGGTCAGGTATAGTGGGAACCGCACTTAGTTTTATTAATTCGGGCTGAATTAGGAAACCCAGGAGCTTTAATTGGGAATGATCAAATCTATAACGTTATTGTAACCGCACACGCTTTTATTATAATTTTTTTTATAGTTATACCTATTATAATAGGGGGATTTGGTAATTGGTTAGTTCCTTTGATATTAGGCGCCCCAGATATAGCCTTCCCTCGAATAAATAATATAAGATTTTGATTATTACCTCCATCTCTAGAAAGAGGTGCTGGTACAGGGTGAACTGTTTACCCTCCTTTTAGCCTCTAATATTGCCCATAGAGGGGCATCTGTAGATTTAGCAATTTTCAGATTACATTTGGCAGGAATCTCTTCTATTCTAGGAGCCATTAACTTTATTACAACAGTAATTAACATACGAGCTTCGGGTATAACATTAGACCGAGCACCATTATTAGTGTGATCAATTGCAATTACTGCTTTACTTTTACTTTTATCTTTACCCGTTTTAGCAGGGGCTGTTTACTATATTATTAACTGATCGAAATTTTAAACACTTCTTTCTTTGACCCTGCAGGAGGAGGGGACCCTATTCTTTACCAACATCTTTTTTGATTTTTTGGGCACCCAGAAGTTTACATTCTAATTCTTCCTGGATTTGGAATAATCTCTCATATTATTAGACAGGAGAGAGGTAAAAAGGAAACCTTTCGGAGCTCTTGGAATAATTTATGCTATGTTAGCTATTGGTTTATTAGGTTTTATTGTTTGAGCCCATCACATATTTACTGTAGGAATAGATGTTGATACTCGAGCCTATTTTACTTCAGCAACAATAATTATTGCAAGTACCAACGGGAATTAAAATTTTCAGGTGGTTGGCCACTCTCCATGGAACTCAAGTAAATTTTTCACCTACAATGTTATGGGCTCTTGGGTTTGTTTTCCTATTTACTATAGGAGGATTAACAGGAGTAGTATTAGCAAATTCCTCAATTGACATTATTCTACACGATACTTATTATGTAGTAGCTCATTTCCATTATGTACTTTCAATAGGGGCTGTTTTTGCTATTATAGGAGGTTTTATTCAATGATACCCTTTATTCACTGGTTTAACCTTAAATGATAAATTATTAAAAATCCAATTCGCTATTATATTTTAGGTGTTAATTTAACATTTTTCCCACAACATTTCTTAGGTTTAAGAGGAATACCTCGACGTTATTCTGATTACCCAGATGCTTATTTAAGATGAAATATTATTTTCTTCTATTGGCTCCCTTATTTCTTTTATTGGAACTGTATTTTTAATTTTTATTATTTGAGAAAGAATAATTTCAATACGTAAATCACTATCCCCTTTAAATCTTACTACTTCAATTGAGTGGCTTCAATTATCTCCTCCCGCCGAACATAGATATTCTGAATTACCTGTTTTATATAATTTCTAATATGGCAGAATAGTGCAATGGACTTAAATCCCCATATATAAAGTTTTTAAGCTTTTTTTAGAAATTGCAACATGAGCCTCTACTTTAACCTTAGATAGATCTTCGCCTTTAAATAGAGCAGTTAATTTTCTTTTCATGATCATACATTTATCAATTCTTCTTATTATTACTACTTTAGTTGGATATTTATTGCTTGAATTACTTTTTAATAAACAAATTAATCGTTTTTTACTAGAAGGCCAAACAATTGAAGTAATTTGAACAATCCTTCCCGCTTTAACTCTAATTTTTATTGCATTACCCTCACTCCAATTACTTTATTTAATTGATGAAATTAAAAATCCTTTAATTTCTATTAAATCTATTGGACATCAGTGGTATTGATCTTATGAATATTCTGATTTTAAAAATTTAGAATTTGATTCTTATATAATTCCGACACAAGAATCTACTCCTTATAGCTTTCGTTTACTTGACGTAGATAATCGAACTGTAGTACCCTTTAATTCCCAGATCCGATTATTAGTAACTGCCGCTGATGTTATTCATTCTTGAACTGTACCTTCATTAGGAGTGAAAATTGATGCCACACCAGGACGATTAAATCAAATTAGTTTTTTAAATTAATCGTTCAGGTTTATTTTTTGGGCAATGCTCAGAAATCTGCGGAGCAAATCATAGATTTATACCTATTGTTCTAGAGAGAATTTCTCCTAAATTATTCATTAAATGAATTTAAAAATCAAATTTCATTAGATGGCTGAAAGCAAGCACTGGTCTCTTAAACCATTTAATAGTAAAATAGCAATTACTTCTAATGAAAAATTTAGTTAAACTTATAACATTAGCTTGTCAAGCTAAAATTATTTTAGAAATAATTTTTAATACCACAAATAGCTCCTATAAGCTGATTCACTTTATTTATTGTATTCTCAATTACATTTTTCGTTTTCTGTGTTTTTAATTACTACTCATCAATACATACGCCTATACAATCATTAGGTAAAAAATTACAAACTAAAAAAAATTAATTGAAAATGATAGCAAGATTGTTCTCTTCTTTTGACCCGTCAACTAGTTTCGGTGTATCATTAAATTGATTAAGATCTTTTATTGGGTTAGTTTTTAATCCCTTCAGCATTTTGAATTATCCCTCCACGAGGTCTTTTCTTTTGAAATAAAATCTTATCTACTCTTCACAAAGAATTTAAAATTTTAATAGCAAGAAATAAAATAAATGGGAGAACAATCTTATTTGTAAGCTTATTTTCATTTATTTTATTTAATAATTTTTTAGGATTATTCCCTTATATTTTTACAAGAACAAGACACTTATCTTTAACATTAGCTTTAGCTCTTCCTTTATGATTAAGATTTATAATTTATGGGTGAATTAATAACACAATCCATATATTAGCCCATTTAGTCCCTCAAGGAACACCTCCCGCCTTAAAACCTTTTATAGTATGTATTGAAACAATTAGAAATGTTATTCGACCTGGAACACTTGTTGTACGACTAACTGCTAATATATTGCAGGCCATCTATTATTGACTTTACTAGGTAATACAGGAAATTCTTTATCTGTTTATCTTGTGAACTTACTTATTATTACCCAGTTAGCCCTTTTAACATTAGAGTCAGCTGTATCAATTATTCAGGCGTATGTTTTTTGCTGTATTAAGAACACTATATTCTAGAGAAGTGAGTTAAATAAACTAATGAGAATACATAAAAATCACCCCTTCCATTAGGTGGATTATAGCCCGTGGCCTCTTTATGGGGCTTTAGGAGCAATAACTTTAATATCAGGATTAATTAAATGGTTTCATCAGCAACAAAGAAATTTATTATTAGTGGGAATACTCATCACCTTAATAATTATATACCAATGATGACGAGATATCACTCGAGAAGGTACTTTCCAAGGATTACATACTATAAGAGTAACAATTGGTTTGCGATGAGGTATAATCTTATTTATTGTTTCAGAAATTTTCTTTTTTAATCTCTTTTTTCTGAGGATTTTTCCATAGAAGATTAAGCCCTGCAGTAGAGATTGGAATAATCTGACCCCCTAAAGGTATTATACCATTTAACCCATTACAAATTCCTTTACTAATTACTTTAATCCTACTTAGGTCAGGGATCACAGTAACTTGAGCACATCATGCTTTGATAGAAAATAACTATAAGCAATCAGTTTCAAGGACTTTTATTAACAGTACTATTAGGACTATATTTTACAGCCCCTCCAAGCTTACGAGTATATTGAGTCCCCTTTTACTATTGCTGATGCAGTTTATGGTTCATCCTTCTTTATAGCCACAGGATTTCACGGTCTTCATGTAATTATTGGTACCACTTTTCTTTTAATTTGCCTTTTACGACAACTAAATAACCATTTCTCCTTAAACACACCATTTTGGGTTTGAAGCTGCTGCTTGATATTGGCATTTTGTAGATGTTGTTTGATTATTCTTATACATCTCAATTTATTGATGAGGTAGATAGTTATTAAATTTATATAGTATAAATTATTATATTTGACTTCCAATCAAATAATCTACTTAAAGTAGTATAAATAATTTTAATAATTCTTAGTATTAGAATAATTTTATTAGGATTAAGATGATTAATTATAATTTTAACTTCTTTACTTTCAAAAAAAAACTTTTTCAGATCGTGAAAAAAAATTCGCCTTTTGAATGTGCATGTGAACATCAGCTCGAACCCCTTTCTCATTACATTTCTTTTTAATTGCAGTAATTTTTTTAATTTTTGATGTAGAAATTACCCTTCTATTACCTATTATTATTTCATTAAAAATTCTAAATATTAGGCATTCATTAACGCTAACATTATTTTTTATTTTAATTTTAATTGTAGGACTTTACCATGAATGAAACCAAGGAGCTTTAACTTGAGCTAAATAAGGATTATAGTTATTAATAACATCTAATTTGCATTTAGAAGGTGCTAATATAATTTAGCTTATCTTAAAATAAGAAGCAAATATTGCAGACAGTTTCGACCTGTCCTTAGATGTTAATTCATCCTTATTTTTAATTGAAACCAAAAAGAGGTATATCACTGTTAATGATAAAACTGAGAAATTTTCTCCAATTAAAGAAATAAGTAAATACAAGAAAAGATTTCTAACCTTTATCTTTAGCAGTGAAAATCTGTTATTATTTCTATTTATGTAGTTTAAAATACATTGTGTTTTCATCACAAAAATAAATAATTAACTTATTTCATAAATTATTTAAAGGTTTAACACCACTTTAATATCTTCAATATTACGCTCTAATAATTTAAGCTATTTAAATAAAATAATAAAACAGAAAGAAAAATAACCCAAAAAATAGTAATAAATATAAAAATTTTTAATCTTTCCTTAGAAAATTTTAAAAAAAAAAGAAGATTTAATAGATAAATTATTATATAAATTTTGACTGCCAAAAAATTCAGATCAACCTTGATCTACATATTTGTAATAAACCCCCCCTAAAATTAAAGTAGGAAAACTGATAAAAGAAGTTGATAAAAAAAGGTATATTTCACATAGAAGATTATAAATAAATAAGCTTTTTATAATATTATCTAAAAAAAAAATTAAAGAACTAATTTCAATCTGAGTTAAATAAAAAACCCAATCAACCCTCCTAGTAAAATTACAATAAGAGTTATTAATTTCAAAATTATTGGTAAACAAATAAAATAAGGAATTGGAAATATTAATCAACTTATTATACTCCCTCCAAAAATAACAAAAAAAAATTAAACCTATTATCCCTTTTAATAAAGTTCATTAACTAATTTTTAAATATTATTTGATCTCATAAATTTGCAATTAAAGGGTTTATTATAAAGTATAAAAAGTAAGTTACTGTTAATACTTGACCGGTTAGAATATAAGGGTCTTCTACAGGGCGAGCCCCAATTCAAGTTAGAAGTAGGGCATTTAGCTAAAAATATTCAGAATATTAATTTATTTAAAGGGTAAAATTGGTTTGATAATATTTTTTTTTTTATTAGTAAATGGTAAAAATTAACAAGATAGCAATTGATAATACTAAAGCTAATACCCCTCCTAATTTATTTGGGATCGACCGTAGAATTGCATAAGCAAATAAAAAATATCATTCTGGCTGAATATGGACTGGAGTTACTAAAGGGTTGGCTGGAGTAAAATTTTCAGGGTCTCCTAGTAAATAAGGATTTGCTAATGTAATTATTGTTAAAGCAAATCCAGTTAAAATAAAGCCTACTAAATCTTTAAATGAGAAATATGGGTGAAAAGGAATTTTATCTACATTTCTGTTTAATCCTAATGGATTATTGGACCCTGTTTGGTGTAGAAATAAGAGATGGATAATAATTAAAGCAAATACAATAAATGGTAGAATGAAATGTAAAGTAAAAAATCGAGTTAAAGTAGCATTGTCTACTGCAAATCCTCCTCATAATCATTGTACAATATCAGTCCCTAAATATGGGATAGCAGATAATAAATTAGTAATAACTGTTGCTCCTCAAAAGGATATTTGTCCTCAAGGTAAAACATAACCTAAAAATGCAGTGGCTATTAAAGCAAATATAATAATTACTCCAATAGACCATGTTATGTGCAGACTATAAGATCCATAATATATTCCTCGACCTGCGTGACAATATAAAGCAATGAAAAATATTGATGCCCCGTTTGCATGAAGTGTTCGTAAAAATCATCCATAGTTAACATCTCGGCAAATATGAATAATACTTGAAAAGGCCAGATCAATTCTAGCAGTATAATGTATTGCTAGAAATAATCCTGTAATGATTTGAATAGATAAGCATATTCCTAAAATTGAACCAAAGTTTCACCAAGCTGAAATATTTGACGGTGAAGGTAGATCAATTAATGAGTCGTTAATAATTTTAATTAAAGGATGTGTTTTTCGTAATGGTTTATTCATTAGTTATTTTGTACGTAAAGGACCATATTTAATACTTGTAATTTTTACAATAGCAATTAAAGCTAAGAATAAATAAGATATTAGTATTGCTAGTTTTATATTTTGAGGGTATGTAAAGAATTTTGTTAATGATATTATTCAATTAATTCTTCTGGTAAACTGGTTTGGTTGTCTTATAATATTAATAGAAGAGATTATCGGTCTAATAAAATATCTAATGTAAATTATTATTATTAGTAATACAGTAGTAATGATTGTTGTTTTTATAGAAAAATTAAATTTTTCATTAGAAGCAACTCTAGTTATGTAAATAAATAAGATTAATATTCCTCCTACTATAATTAAGAATAAAATAAAAGAATATCAGAAATTATAATTTATAATACCTGTTATTAAAGCAATAATTACTGCTTGTATTAATAAATTAAACCCTATTGATAAAGGGTGTTTTGTAAAGAAAAATAATGTTGAAATTATTAAAGAAGTTATTATTAAAGTTAATATACAGGAAGTAGTTTAAATTAAAATATTAATTTTGGAGATTAATGATAAGATATTTTCTTTTTCCTGAGCTTTAAAAGTTTATCTTATTTTTGATTTACAAGATCAATATTTTTATTTAAATTATTAAAGCAGTTTTTACTAATGTTAATTTTAAAATTTTCTTTGTTTACTATTATATTAGGTCTTTTGGTTTTTTGTTCTAAACGTAAACATTTACTTTTAACTTTGCTTAGTTTAGAATTTATTGTTCTTTCTTTATATTTTTTATCTAGATTTTCTTTAAGATTTTTTAGGTATGAATTTTTTTTTTAATAATTTTTTTAACTTTTAGAGTTTGTGAAGGGGCTCTTGGCCTTTCTATTTTGGTTTCAATTATTCGAACTCACGGTAACGATTATTTTCAAAGGTTTAATGTTTTATGATAAAATTTATATTTATAATAATAATAATAATTCCTCTTACATTATTAAAAAATTATTTTTGAGTAAATCAGTTATTTTTATTTTTATTATCTTTTATATATATATTTTATATTAATTCTGATTACTCTATTCTTTATATTTATTCTAATTTTGGTTGGGACATGATATCATATGTTTTAGTTTTATTAAGCATATGGATTTGTTCTTTGATGATTTTAGCTAGCTATAAAATTAATAAGGAAAAGTTTTATTCTGAATTTTTTTGTTTTACTGTTTTAATATTACTTATAGCTCTTTTTTTTGCATTTTCTTCTTTAAGATTTTTTATTTTTTATCTTTTCTTTGAAATTAGTTTAATTCCTACTTTAATTTTAATTTTAGGTTGAGGGTACCAACCTGAACGTCTTCAGGCAGGTGTTTATTTGTTTTTTTATACTTTACTTGCTTCTTTGCCTATATTAATTGCCATTTTTTTTTTAAATAATATTTATGGTAGATTAATTTTTAATTTTTTTAGGTTTCCTATTGATAGGGTTTTTTTGTTTTTGTGTATTAATTTAGTTTTTCTTGTTAAGATTCCTATATATTTTATTCATCTATGGCTTCCTAAAGCTCATGTGGAAGCCCCTGTGTCGGGTTCTATAATTTTAGCAGGTATTATATTAAAACTTGGGGGATATGGAATATTACGTACAATAAAATTGTTTTCTAGTATTTCTGGTTTAATTACTTATTTTTTTGTAGGTATTAGCATTTTAGGAGGAGTTATTGTTTCTTTATTATGTCTTCGCCAAACGGATATTAAGTCTTTAGTTGCTTATTCTTCAGTAGCTCATATAGGTCTTGTTTTAGGGGGAGTTATAACTTTCTCTTATTGGGGATTTTGCGGTTCTTTGATGATAATAGTAGCGCATGGTCTTAGTTCTTCCGCTCTTTTTTGTTTAGCAAATATTGCGTATGAACGAGTAGGTAGTCGAAGGTTATTTTTAAATAAAGGTATAATTAATTTAATGCCTAGTATAACTTTATGATGATTTCTTTTTAGCGCTTGTAACATAGCCGCTCCTCCTTCTCTTAATTTAGCAGGAGAAATTATATTAATTAATAGTTTAATTAGGTGAAGTTCTTTAAACATACTAGGTTTAGCATTTATATCTTTTTTTAGTGCTTGTTATTCTTTATATTTATTTTCTTGTTCTCAACACGGAAAATTTTATAGTGGATTATTAAATTTTAATTTAGGAACTTTTCGTGAATTTTTATTAATAATACTTCATTGGTTTCCTTTAAATTTTTTAATTTTAAAGGGAGAGTTTATTTCTTTATTTATTTATTTAAATAGTTTATTTAAAATTTTGATTTGTGGTATCAAAGATGTCTTGTTTGACTTTAAATAATAATATTAAGTATTTGTTATTATTTATTTTATTTTATTATTGGTTTTAAGATTGACCGCTTTTTCTTTGGGTCTTATTTTTTTAATTCAAGACCTGACTTATTTTATTGAGCTTGATTTAATTTCTTTAAACTCTAGATCTATTGTAATAACTTTTTTATTTGATTGAATATCTTTACTTTTTATAAGTTTTGTTCTTTTTATTTCTTCAATAGTTATTTATTATAGTTATGAATATATGTTAGGGGATTTTAAATTTGAATCGGTTTATTAATTTAGTTTGTTTATTTGTTCTTTCTATAATATTACTGATTATTAGAGCCTAATTTAATTAGAATTTTATTAGGTTGGGACGGTTTAGGTTTGGTTTCTTATTGTTTAGTGGTTTATTATCAGAATGTTAAATCTTCTTCAGCAGGGATACTTACTGCAATTACTAATCGTATCGGGGATGTTGCTATTTTATTATCTATTGCTTGAATATTAAATTATGGTAGTTGAAATTTTATTTATTATTTTAAGTTGTATAAAAAATGATTTTAGAATAAAGTTAATTTCTTTTTTAATTGTTCTAGCCGCTCTTACTAAAAGAGCTCAAATCCCTTTTTCTTCTTGACTTCCAGCAGCAATAGCTGCTCCTACTCCTGTATCTTCTTTGGTTCATTCTTCAACTTTGGTGACAGCTGGGGTTTATTTAGTGATTCGTTTTTTTAATTGTTTAGGTAACCAGGTTTTAATTATTCTTGTTTTTTTAAGCTGTTTTACAATATTTATAGCAGGGGTTAGGTGCAAATTTTGAATTTGATTTTAAAAAAGATTATTGCTTTATCAACTCTTAGTCAATTAGGGTTAATAATAAGAATTATTGCTTTAGGAGAACCTATTTTAGGGTTTTTTTCATTTATTAACACATGCTTTATTTAAAGTTTTATTATTTATATGTGCTGGTTGTATAATTCATAGTCTTATGGATTGTCAAGATATTCGGTTTATAGGAAATTTATCTGTTTTTATGCCTTTAACTTGTAGGATATTTAATATTTCTAATCTTGCTTTAAGAGGTTTACCTTTTTTAACAGGTTTTTATTCTAAGGATTTAATTCTGGAAGTTGTTTCTTTATCTTATTTAAATGTTATGATTTATTTAGTTTTTTTTTGTTTCAACAGGCTTAACATTTAGTTATACTATTCGTTTATTATTTTATACTGTTTTTGGTAATTTAAATTTTTTAAGATTATTTAATTTTAATGATGAAGGTAAAATTATATTAAAAGGGATAATAGGTTTAATTTTTTTTTGTTATTTTTGGAGGGAGTATAATAAGTTGATTAATATTTCCAATTCCTTATTTTATTTGTTTACCAATAATTTTGAAATTAATAACTCTTATTGTAATTTTACTTGGAGGGTGATTGGGTTTTTATTTAACTCAGATTGAAAATTAGTTCTTTAAATTTTTTTTTTAGATAATATTATAAAAAGCTTATTTATATCTTCTATGTGAAATATACCTTTTTTATCAACTTCTCTTATCAGTTTTTCCTACTTTAATTTTAGGGGGGGGTTTATTACAAATATGTAGATCAAGGTTGATCTGAATTTTTTGGCAGTCAAAATTTATATAATAATTTATCTATTAAATCTTCTTTTTTTTTTAAAATTTTCTAAGGAAAGATTAAAATTTTTTATATTTATTACTATTTTTTTGGGTTATTTTTCTTTCTGTTTTATTATTTTATTTAAATAGCTTAAATTATTAGAGCGTAATATTGAAGATATTAAAGTGGTGTTAAACCTTTAAATAATTTATGAAATAAGTTAATTATTTATTTTTGTGATGAAAACACAAATGTTTTTTAAACTACAATAAATAGAAATAATAACAGATTTTCACTGCTAAAGATAAAGGTTAGAAATCTTTTCTTGTATTTACTTATTTCTTTAATTGGAGAAAATTTCTCAGTTTTATCATTAACAGTGATATACCTCTTTTTGGTTTCAATTAAAAATAAGGATGAATTAACATCTAAGGACAGGTCGAAACTGTCTGCAATATTTGCTTCTTATTTTAAGATAAGCTAAATTATATTAGCACCTTCTAAATGCAAATTAGATGTTATTAATAACTATAATCCTTATTTAGCTCAAGTTAAAGCTCCTTGGTTTCATTCATGGTAAAGTCCTACAATTAAAATTAAAATAAAAAATAATGTTAGCGTTAATGAATGCCTAATATTTAGAATTTTTAATGAAATAATAATAGGTAATAGAAGGGTAATTTCTACATCAAAAATTAAAAAAAATTACTGCAATTAAAAAGAAATGTAATGAGAAAGGGGTTCGAGCTGATGTTTTAGGGTCAAATCCACATTCAAAAGGCGAATTTTTTTTCACGATCTGAAAAAGTTTTTTTTTGAAAGTAAAGAAGTTAAAAATTATAATTAATCATCTTAATCCTAATAAAATTATTCTCTAATACTAAGAATTATTAAAATTATTTATACTACTTTAAGTAGATTATTTGATTGGAAGTCAAATATAATAATTTATACTATATAAATTTAATAACTATCTACCTCATCAATAAATTGAGATGTATAAGAATAATCAAACAACATCTACAAAATGCCAATATCAAGCAGCAGCTTCAAACCCAAAATGGTGTGTTAAGGAGAAATGGTTATTTAGTTGTCGTAAAAGGCAAATTAAAAGAAAAGTAGGGTACCAATAATTACATGAAGACCGTTGAAATCCTGTGGCTATAAAGAAGGATGAACCATAAACTGCATCAGCAATAGTAAAAGGGGACTCAATATACTCGTAAGCTTGGAGGGCTGTAAAATATAGTCCTAATAGTACTGTTAATAAAAGTCCTTGAACTGATTGCTTATAGTTATTTTCTATCAAAGCATGATGTGCTCAAGTTACTGTGATCCCTGACCTAAGTAGGATTAAAGTATTTAGTAAAGGAATTTGTAATGGGTTTAAATGGTATAATACCTTTAGGGGGTCAGATTATTCCAATCTCTACTGCAGGGCTTAAATCTTTTATGGAAAAATCCTCAGAAAAAAAGAGATAAAAAAGAAAATTTCTGAAACAATAAATAAGATTATACCTCATCGCAAACCAATTGTTACTCTTTATAGTATGTAATCCTTGGAAAGTACCTTCTCGAGTGATATCTCGTCATCATTGGTATATAATTATTAAGGTGATGAGTATTCCCACTAATAATAAATTTCTTTGTTGCTGATGAAACCATTTAATTAATCCTGATATTAAAGTTATTGCTCCTAAAGCCCCATAAAGAGGCCACGGGCTATAATCCACTAAATGGAAGGGGTGATTTTTATGTATTCTCATTAGTTTATTTAACTCACTTCTCTAGAATATAGTGTTCTTAATACAGCAAAAACATACGCCTGAATAATTGATACAGCTGACTCTAATGTTAAAAGGGCTAACTGGGTAATAATAAGTAAGTTCACAAGATAAACAGATAAAGAATTTCCTGTATTACCTAGTAAAGTCAATAATAGATGGCCTGCAATTATATTAGCAGTTAGTCGTACAGCAAGTGTTCCAGGTCGAATAACATTTCTAATTGTTTCAATACATACTATAAAAGGTATTAAAGCGGGAGGTGTTCCTTGAGGGACTAAATGGGCTAATATATGGATTGTATTATTAATTCACCCAATAAATTATAAATCTTAATCATAAAGGAAGAGCTAAAGCTAATGTTAAAGATAAGTGTCTTGTTCTTGTAAAAATATAAGGGAATAATCCTAAAAAATTATTAAATAAAATAAATGAAAATAAGCTTACAAATAAGATTGTTTCTCCCATTTATTTTATTTCTTGCTATTAAAATTTTAAATTCTTTGTGAAGAGTAGATAAGATTTTATTTCAAAAGAAAAGACCTCGTGGAGGGATAATTCAAAATGCTGAAGGGATTAAAACTAACCCAAATAAAAGATCTTAATCAATTTAATGATACACCGAAACTAGTTGACGGGTCAAAAGAAGAGAATCAATCTTGCTATCATTTTCAATTAATTTTTTTAGTTTGTAATTTTTTACCTAATGATTGTATAGGCGTATGTATTGATGAGTAGTAATTAAAAAACACAGAAAACGAAAAATGTAATTGAGAATACAATAAATTAAAGTGAATCAGCTTATAGGAGCTATTTGTGGTAGTTAAAAATTATTTCTAAAATAATTTTAGCTTGACAAGCTAATGTTATAAGTTTAACTAAATTTTTCATTAGAAGTAATTGCTATTTTACTATTAAATGGTTTAAGAGACAATATGTATACGTGCACTTGAACCAGGTCTGACATTATGTTAACAGACTATCAACATGTATACGTTCACTTGAACCTCGTATGGCATAACGTTAACAGACTATCAACCTGTATACGTTGACATGAATCACTATTGATTTACCGTTAACACAGCATCAGCATGTATACGATTACTTGAACCCCATTTGACATAACGTTAACAGACTAACAACATGTATACGTTCACTTGAACCACGTGTGACCAAACGTTAAAAGCCTATCAACATGTATACGTTCACTTGAACCCCCTTTGACATAACGTTAAGTATACGTTAACTTGAACCCCCTTTGACATATCGTTAACAGACTATCAACATGCTTAGGTTCACTTGAACCACGTTTAGCATGACGTTAACAGAATACCACATGTATTCGTTCACATGAACCACGTTTGACATAACGTTAACTGATGATCAACATGTGTTCGTTCACTTAACCCACATTTGAAATAGCGTTTAACAGACTATCACCATGTTTACGTTGACATGAACCACGTTTGACATAACGTTAACAGACTATCAACATGTATACGTTCACATGAACTCACGTTTGACATAACGTTAACAGGCTATCGACATGTATACGTTCATTTGAACCTCCTTTGACATAACGTTAACCGATTGTTGACGTGAAGCACAACTGATTTACCGTTAATACAGCATCAATATGTATACGTTCACTTGAACCAGGTCTGACATTATGTTAACAGACTATCAAGATGTAAACGTTCACTTAAACCACGTTTGACGTAGCGTTAGCAGACTATCAACATGTATAGGTTCACATGAACCACGTTTGGCGTAACGTTAACAGACTATCAGCATGTATACGTTCACTTGAACCACGTTTGACATTACGTTTACAGACTATCAACATGTATACAATTACTTGAACAACGTTTGCCATAGCGTTAACAGACTATCAACATGTATACGTTCACTTGAACCACGTGTGACATAAGGCTAACAGACTATCAACATGTAAACGTTCACTTAAACCACGTTTGACGTAGCGTTAGCAGACTATCAACATGTATAAGTTCACTTGAACCACGTTTGACCAAACGTTAAAAGACTATCAACATGTATACGTTCATTTGAACCCCCTTTGACATAACGTTAACCGATTATCAACATGTATACGTTGACATGAACCACGTTTGACGTAACGTTAACAGACTTTCAGCATGTTTACGTTCACGTGAATCTAGTTAGACATAACGTTAAAAGACTATCAACATGAATACGCTCATTTGAACCCCCTTTGACATAACGTTAAGAGACCATTAACATGTATACGTTCACTTGAACCCCCTTTGACATAACGTTAACAGACTATCAACATGTATACGTTCACTTGAACCACGTTTTACATAACGTTAACAGACTATCGGCATGTAAACGTTCACTTGAACCACGTTTGACCAAACGTTAAGAGACTACCAACGTGTATACGTTCACTTGAACCACGTTTGACAAAATGTTAACAGACTATCAACATGTATGCAATTACCTGAACAACGTTTGACATAGTGCTAACAGACTATCAACATGTATACGTTCACATGAACCACGTTTGACATAACGTTAACAGACTATCAACATGTATACGTTCACTTGAACCACGTGTGACATAAGGCTAACGGACTATCAACATGTAAACGTTCACTCTAACTACGTTTGACGTAGCGGTAACAGACTATCAACATGTATACGTTCACATGAACCACGTTCGACGTAACGTTTACAGACTGTCAGCATGTATACGTTTACTTAAACTATGTTTGGCTGAACGTTAGCAGACTATCAACCTGTATACGTTCACTTGAACCACGTTCGACATGACGTTAACAGACTATCAACATGTATACAATTACTTGAACAACGTTTAACATAGCGTTAACAGACTATCAACATGTAAACAATTACTTGAACAACGTTTGACATAGCGTTAACAGACTATTAACATGTATACGTTCTCGTAAACCACGTTTGACGTAACGTTAGCAGACTATCAACATGTATACGTTCCCTTGGACCACGTTTGGCATAACGTTAACAGACTATCAACATGTATACATTCACATGAGCCCCACTTGACATAACGTTAACGCTCTATCAACATGTATACGTGCACTTGAACCACGTTTGACATAACGTTAAAACACTATCAACATGTATACGTTCACTTGAACCACGATTGACATATCCTTAACAGACTATCAACATGAAAACGTTCACTTGAACCACGTTTGAAATAACGTTAACAGACTATCAACATGTATGGGTTCACTTGAACCACGTTTGACCAAACGTTAAAAGAGTATCAACATGTATACGTTCATTTGAACCCCCTTTGACATAACGTTAACCGATTATCAACATGTATACTTGCAAACCACAATTGATTTATCTTTAAAACAGCATCAACATGTTAGGTTTACTTGAACCACCCCTTCGCATGACGTTAACAAAACTATCAACATGTATTCGTTCACATAAAGCCACGTTTGACATAACGTTAACTGATGATCAACATGTGTTCGTTCACTTAACCCACGTTTAAAATAGCGTTAACAGACTATAAACCATGTTTACGTTGACATGAACCACGTTTGACATAACGTTAATAGACTATCAACATGTATACGTTCACATAAACCCGACGTTTGACATAACGTTAACAGGCTATCACATGTATACGTTTATTTGAACCTCCTTTGATATAACGTTAACCGATTGTTGACGTGAAGCACAACTGATTTACCGTTAATACAGCATCTATATGTATACGTTCACTTGAACCAGGTCTGACATTATGTTAACAGACTATCAAGATGTAAACTTTCCCCCGGCAAGAACCCAAAACGTTTTTGCCCCTTTGGCTTTAACAGACTATCAGCATGTATACGTTCACTTGAACCACGTTTGACATTACGTTTACAGACTATCAACATGTATACAATTACTTGAACAACGTTTGCCATAGCGTTAACAGACTATCAACATGTATACGTTCACTTGAACCACGTGTGACATAAGGCTAACAGACTATCAACATGTTAACGTTCACTTTAACCACGTTTGACGTAGCGTTAGCAGACTATCAACATGTATAAGTTCACTTAAACCACGTTTGACCAAACGTTAAAAGACTATCAACATGTATACGTTCATTTGAACCCCCTTTGACATAACGTTAACCGATTATCAACATGTATACGTTGACATGAACCACGTTTGACGTAACGTTAACAGACTATCAGCATGTTTACGTTCACGTGAATCTAGTTAGACATAACGTTAAAAGACTATCAACATGAATACGCTCATTTGAACCCCCTTTGACATAACGTTAAGAGACCATTAACATGTATACGTTCACTTGAACCCCCTTTGACATAACGTTAACAGACTATCAACATGTATACGTTCACTTGAACCACGTTTTACATAACGTTAACAGACTATCGGCATGTAAACGTTCACTTGAACCACGTTTGACCAAACGTTAAGAGACTACCAACGTGTATACGTTCACTTGAACCACGTTTGACAAAATGTTAACAGACTATCAACATGTATACAATTACCTGAACAACGTTTGACATAGTGCTAACAGACTATCAACATGTATACGTTCACATGAACCACGTTTGACATAACGTTAACAGACTATCAACATGTATACGTTCACTTGAACCACGTGTGACATAAGGCTAACGGACTATCAACATGTAAACGTTCACTCTAACTACGTTTGACGTAGCGGTAACAGACTATCAACATGTATACGTTCACATGAACCACGTTCGACGTAACGTTTACAGACTGTCAGCACGTATACGTTTACTTAAACTATGTTTGGCTGAACGTTAGCAGACTATCAACCTGTATACGTTCACTTGAACCACGTTCGACATGACGTTAACAGACTATCAACATGTATACAATTACTTGAACAACGTTTAACATAGCGTTAACAGACTATTAACATGTATACGTTCTCATAAACCACGTTTGACGTAACGTTAGCAGACTATCAACATGTATACATTCCCTTGGACCACGTTTGGCATAACGTTAACAGACTATCAACATGTAAACAATTACTTGAACAACGTTTGACATAGCGTTAACAGACTATTAACATGTATACGTTCTCATAAACCACGTTTGACGTAACGTTAGCAGACTATCAACATGTATACGTTCCCTTGGACCACGTTTGGCATAACGTTAACAGACTATCAACATGTATACATTCACATGAGCCCCACTTGACATAACGTTAACGCTCTATCAACATGTATACGTGCACTTGAACCACGTTTGACATAACGTTAAAACACTATCAACATGTATACGTTCACTTGAACCACGATTGACATGTCCTTAACAGACTATCAACATGAAAACGTTCACTTGAACCACGTTTGAAATAACGTTAACAGACTATCAACATGTATGGGTTCACTTGAACCACGTTTGACCAAACGTTAAAAGAGTATCAACATGTATACGTTCATTTGAACCCCCTTTGACATAACGTTAACCGATTATCAACATGTATACGTTGCCATGAACCACAATTGATTTACCGTTAATACAGCATCAACATGTATACGTTTACTTGAACCCCCCCATTCGACACAACGTTAACAGACTATCAACATGTATACGTTCACATGAGCCACGTTTGACATAACGTTAACTGATGATCAACATGTGTTCGTTCACTTAACCCACGTTTAAAATAGCGTTAACAGACTATCAACATGTGTACGTTGACATGAACCACGTTTGACATAACGTTAATAGACTATCAACACGTATACGTTCACATGAACGACGTTTGACACAACGTTAACAGACTATCATCATGTATACGTTTATTTGAACCTCCTTTGATATAACGTTAACCGATTGTTGACGTGAAGCACAACTGATTTACCGTTAATACAGCATCTATATGTATACGTTCACTTGAACCAGGTCTGACATTATGTTAACAGACTATCAACATGTATACGTTCGCAAGAACCACGTTTGACTTTACTTTAACAGACTATCAGCATGTATACGTTCACTTGAACCACGTTTGACATTACGTTTACAGACTATCAACATGTATACATTACTTGAACAACGTTTGCCATAGCGTTAACAGACTATCAACATGTATACGTTCACTTGAACCACGTGTGACATAAGGCTAACAGACTATCAACATGTTAACGTTCACTTTAACCACGTTCGACGTAGCGTTAGCAGACTATCAACATGTATAAGTTCACTTGACCACGTTTGACCAAACGTTAAAAGACTATCAACATGTATACGTTCATTTGAACCCCCTTTGACATAACGATAACCGATTATCAACATTTATACGTTGACATGAACCACAATTGATTAACCGTTAATACAGCATGAACATGTATACGTTCACACGAACCACATTTGACATAACGTTAACTGACTATCAACATGTGTTCGTTCACTTAACCCACGTTTGACATAACGTTAACAGACTATCAACATGTATACAATTACTTGAACAACGTTTGACATAGCGTTAACAGACTATTAACATGTATACGTTCTCATAAACCACGTTTGACGTAACGTTAGCAGACTATCAACATGTATACGTTCCCTTGGACCACGTTTGGCATAACGTTAACAGACTATCAACATGTATACATTCACATGAGCCCCACTTGACATTACGTTAACGCTCTATGAACATGTATACGTTCACTTGAACCACGTTTGACATAACGTTAAAACACAATCAACATGTATACGTTCACTTGAACCACGATTGACATAACCCTAACAGACTATCAACATGTAAACGTTCACTTGAACCACGTTTGAAATAACGTTAACAGACTATCAACATGTATGGGTTCACTTGAACCACGTTTGACCAAACGTTAAAAGAGTATCAACATGTATACGTTCATTTGAACCCCCTTTGACATAACGTAAACCGATTATCAACATGTATACGTTGCCATGAACCACAATTGATTTACCGTTAATACAGCATCAACATGTATACGCTTACTTAAACCCCCCCATTCGACACAACGTTAACAGACTATCAACATGTATACGTTCACATGAGCCACGTTTGACATAACGTTAACTGATGATCAACATGTGTTCGTTCACTTAACCCACGTTTGAAATAGCGTTAACAGACTATCAACATGTATACAATTACTTGAACAACGTTTGCATTGCGTTAACAGACTATTAACATGTATACGTTCTCATAAACCACGTTTGACGTAACGTTAGCAGACTATAAACATGTATACGTTCACATGAGCCACGTTTGACATAACGTTAACTGACTATCAACATGTGTTCGTTCACTTAACCCACGTTTGACATAACGTTAACAGACTATCAACATGTATACAATTACTTGAACAACGTTTGACATAGCGTTAACAGACTATTAACATGTATACGATCTCATAAACCACGTTTGACGTACCGTTAGCAGACTATCAACATGTATACGTTCCCTTGGACCACGTTTGGCATAACGTTAACAGACTATTAACATGTATACATTCACATGAGCCCCACTTGACATTACGTTAACGCTCTATCAACATGTATACGTGCACTTGAACCACGTTTGACATAACGTTAAAACACTCTCAACATGTATAGGTTCACTTGAACCACGATTGACATAACCCTAACAGACTATCAACATGTAAACGTTCACTTGAACCACGTTTGACATAACGTTAATAGACTATCAACACGTATACGTTCACATGAACCACGTTTGACACAACGTTAACAGACTATCAACATGTATACGTTAATTTGAACCTCCTTTGACATAACGTTAACCGATTGTTGACGTGAAGCACAACTGATTTACCGTTAATACAGCATCAATATGTATACGTTAACTATAACCAGGTCTGACATTATGTTAACAGACTATCAACATGTATACGTTGACATGAATCACTATTGATTTACCGTTAACACAGCATCAGCATGTATACGATTACTTGAACCCCATTTGACATAACGTTAACAGACTAACAACATGTATACTGTGACGTGTTCGGTCACAGAAAACACAATTAACAAAACAAAACAACGAGTTTATTTAATTACTAAAATTAATTTGACTACACTACAGTTATGAACAAGTCCGCACAATTTATTTCACTAAATGTTTCTTTTTAATCGCCGTTCCGGTAGACACTATTTATCGCTCTCTATGAACACTATCGCCTCTATGGTTCGCCTGTATCGCCTATCGATCGCTTTGCATCAGCTGTTACTGTAAACTGTCAACTGACTCGGTGTGAGTGTCTCGTCCGCTTTTATAGTCTTCTCAGCCTTTTTCTAGGGTGTTCTACAGCCGTCTAGTATTGCAATTGTTTTCCCATTGATCTTTGCTGGTGTTTTCTAGATGTTTCAGGAAAGCCGAGAATATTCCTTATGTAATCAGGAAAGATGTTCATTAATTATGCTCACACCAACTTAATTGGCAAGTACTCGTAACACTGCCCCCTTCTTAGAATTGATCGTCCCGATCAATGTCTTGACCTTTGTAGGGCGCCAAGCGGTCCAAGTGTACAACTTTCATCTTGGCCTTTGGTCCTCTCTGAATACGGTAGACCACGTCATTCAGCCTTCTGACCACAGTGTAAGGTCCTTCCCAGGCTCGCTGTAGCTTCGGTGAGCGTCCTTTCCGACGGACAGGATTGTAAAGCCACACCTGGTCCCCTTCTCTGAATCCTGTGCTGTTGGCTCTCCGGTCGTACCTGGTCTTCATGCGGTCACTCCCTACTTGGATTTTGTTACGAACGGCTCTATGGATGGTATCGAGTCGTTCCTCTAGCTGCTGTGCGTAGTCGGTAGCTGAAGGTCGCCGATCTTCTGGGTGTCCAAACCGGATGTCCATCGGTAACTTCAGCTCTCTTCCAAATAAAATGCTGGCTGGTGTTCTGCCGGTGGTCTCGTGAACCGCACTTCGATAGGCCAACAGGAACAAAGGTATATGCTGGTCCCAGTCTGTCTGGTGATCGTTGACAACCATTTTCAAATTTGTTTCCAGCGTCGCGTTAAACCGTTCGACCATTCCGTCAGATTGTGGATGTAATGGAGTGGTCCTAGTTTTCTGTACTCCTAGCAGCTCACAGACTTCCCGGAATACTGCGGATTCAAAGTTCCGTCCCTGGTCAGAGTGGATCTCCATCGGAACTCCATACCGGCTGATCCATTGGTTGACCAACATTCCAGCGACCGTAGTTGCTTCTTGATTTGGGATTGCGTACACTTCGGGCCATTTGCTAAAATAGTCCATCACTACCAAGATGTATTTATTGCCAGCAGCTGTTGTTGGGAATGGTCCTGCTACGTCCAGAGCTATTCTCTCAAATGGGGCACCAACATTGTACTGCTTCATTCGCCCTCGGCTTCGAGTCTGAGGTCCCTTGGCTGACGCACACGTTGGACACTTCCTACACCAATTTTCGACGTCTCTTCTACACTTTAGCCAATAAAATCGCTCTCGCACCTTCTCCAACGTCTTTGTTACTCCGAAGTGTCCTCCACCAACACCTCCATGGACTTCTGTCAGCACCTCATTGACTCTGTTCTTCGGGAGAACTACTTGATGTCGAATTTTAGTTCCGTCAGGGCTTTCCCACACTCTTTTTAGTACCCCATTCTCGACGATGAGCGAATCCCATAAGGCCCAATAGTTCTTCGTGATGGTACTCGTACTACTAACATCTACCCTGGTAGGTCGTGCTGTTTCTGCCTTTTTCCACCGCAGTATCGGTTTAATGTCTTCGTCGTTTTCTTGGTCTTTCGCCAGGTCTTCGTTCTGCCAGTGTTCTTCCGGTTCCACCATCGTTTGACAGATCCTTGCCAAGTTGACTGGTTCCTTCTTTTCGGCGGCCATGCAATGTTTGCAGTTCTTCGAGCATGGTCTTCGCGAGAGGGCATCAGCGTTACCATGTTGTTTTCCAGCACGATGCTCGATGCTGAAGTCGTATACTTGTAGCCGCTGTTGATCCGCACGGCGTTCCTCGGCCGGATAGTTTCGCTTTAAATGTCCGTGTTTTCCACTTTCCCAGCACCTTGGTCTTCCTTTGTTTTGTCCACAGTCTCGGGAAAAATGACCGACCTTCCCACATTGCCAACATCTGGCCGATTCTCTTCTATCATCGATTGTAGTTCTTTTCACAGTTTCGACGCATTTGTGGCGTTTAGGGCAGTCTAGCTGTAAATGTCCGCGCTTTCCACATTCCCAGCACCTTGGTCTTCCTTTATTTTGGCCACAGTCTCGGGAAAAGTGACCGACCTTCCCGCATTCCCAACATTTGGCCGATTCTCTCTTGTCGTTGATGGTAGTCTTCTTGACAGTTTCGACGCATTCTTTAATCAGCCTCGTAACTTCATTCTTGTATTCGTCGTCTTCAACAGCTGTTTGGCGTACACGCACGTGGCCCTTGGAAGCTTGTTTTGCAGCTTCGAATTCTAAGGCGTGCGCCAGTGCGTCACTCGCAGTCTTATGGCGGGCCAAACGGAGAACTTGCTGTAAGTCGGTGTCCCTCACGCCATCGACGAATGTTTGGACTGCTAGCTGGTCTGCGAAGTCCTGCGGAGCGGTAGGATAGGCCAATCTAACTAGACGTTCCACATCGGTCTCGAACTCCTGTAGATTTTCTGATGTCCTCTGATTGCGACACTTTAGTTGGGTTTGGTACACTTGTTGTAAATGTTTGTCGCCATATCTCATTTCAAGTCGCTCTAGCAGCGCAGAGAAGTCTCGTTGTTGGCGCTCCGGAATACCTTGAAGGACATCCAATGCTTCTCCTCGCAGAGCTATGACCAGCGCCGTTGCTTTCTCAAAATCGTTCCAGTTGTTTGCTTCTGCCGCTGCCTCGAACTGTCGTTTGTATACAGACCAGCAAACTTTTCCGTCGAAAGTCGGTGGTTTAATTCTAATCGTCTTCGCCGTGTCTTCGGACTTTACTTCTCTAGCCGGTCTTGTGTTCTCGACCTTCTGTCGCATCTTCTCTACTTCCTCTTGTACTTCTTTCAATTCATCTCTTAGCTTTTCTTGTCGTATCTCCAATTCTTGTCGTACTTCCTGTAACTCTTCTTTTAATCCTTCTTGCTCAATTTTTATTGTCCTTATATCTTCGACCAATTTCTCTTGAACTGCCTTAATTTCTTCTTTGCTTGCCTTAATTTCTTCCTTCATTTCTTCTTGTGCTAATTTCATTTCTTCCTGGCCACATTCCATTCTTTCTTGTCCAGCTTCCATTTTAGTCTTCATTTCTTCCTGGCCTGCCTTCATTTCTGTTTTCATTTCCTTCATCATTTCCATTAAAGCCTTTATTTGTTCCTCCATTATTGCCGCTTGTTTTCTTGTTACTGGCATAAGGCTTCAAAATTCTTCTTCACTTCGGATCTCTCCTACGATCTGTCGCGCTAACTTTCTTCGGGAATCTTCAATTCCCTTACTATCCCACTCCTGACACCAAATGTGACGTGTTCGGTCACAGAAAACACAATTAACAAAACAAAACAACGAGTTTATTTAATTACTAAAATTAATTTGACTACACTACAGTTATGAACAAGTCCGCACAATTTATTTCACTAAATGTTTCTTTTTAATCGCCGTTCCGGTAGACACTATTTATCGCTCTCTATGAACACTATCGCCTCTATGGTTCGCCTGTATCGCCTATCGATCGCTTTGCATCAGCTGTTACTGTAAACTGTCAACTGACTCGGTGTGAGTGTCTCGTCCGCTTTTATAGTCTTCTCAGCCTTTTTCTAGGGTGTTCTACAGCCGTCTAGTATTGCAATTGTTTTCCCATTGATCTTTGCTGGTGTTTTCTAGATGTTTCAGGAAAGCCGAGAATATTCCTTATGTAATCAGGAAAGATGTTCATTAATTATGCTCACACCAACTTAATTGGCAAGTACTCGTAACAATACGTTCACTTGAACCACATGTGACCAAACGTTAAAAGCCTATCAACATGTATACGTTCACTTGAACCCCCTTTGACATAACGTTAAGTATACGTTAACTTGAACCCCCTTTGACATATGGTTAACAGACTATCAACATGCTTAGGTTCACCTGAACCACGTTTAGCATGACGTTAACAGAATATCAACATGTATTCGTTCACATGAACCACGTTTGACATAACGTTAACTGATGATCAACATGTGTTCGTTCACTTAACCCATATTTGAAATAGCGTTAACAGACTATCACCATGTGTACGTTGACATGAACCACGTTTGACATAACGTTAACAGACTATCAACATGTATACGTTCACATGAACCACGTTTGACATAACGTTAACAGACTATCGACATGTATACGTTCATTTGAACCTCCTTTGACATAACGTTAACCGAATGTTGACGTGAAGCACAACTGATTTACCGTTAATACAGCATCAATATGTATACGTTCACTTGAACCAGGTCTGACATTATGTTAACAGACTATCAAGATGTAAACGTTCACTTAAACCACGTTTGACGTAGCGTTAGCAGACTATCAACATGTATAAGTTCACATGAACCACGTTTGGCGTAACGTTAACAGACTATCAGCATGTATACGTTCACTTGAACCACGTTTAACATTACGTTTACAGACTATCAACATGTATACAATTACTTGAACAACGTTTGCCATAGCGTTAACAGACTATCAACATGTATACGTTCACTTGAACCACGTGTGACATAAGGCTAACAGACTATCAACATGTAAACGTTCACTTAAACCACGTTTGACGTAGCGTTAGCAGACTATCAACATGTATAAGTTCACTTGAACCACGTTTGACCAAACGTTAAAAGACTATCAACATGTATACGTTCATTTGAACCCCCTTTGACAAAACGTTAACCGATTATCAACATGTATACGTTGACATGAACCACGTTTGACGTAACGTTAACAGACTATCAGCATGTTTACGTTCACGTGAATCTAGTTAGACATAACGTTAAAAGACTATCAACATGAATACGCTCATTTGAACCCCCTTTGACATAACGTTAAGAGACCATTAACATGTATACGTTCACTTGAACCCCCTTTGACATAACGTTAACCGATTATCAACATGTATACGTTGACATGAACCACAATTGATTCACCGTTAATACAGCATCAACATGTATACGTTCACTTGAACCACGTTTGACGTAACGTTAACAGACTATCAACGTGTATGCGTTCACTTAAACCACGTTTGATATAAAGTTAAAAGACTATCAACATGAATACGCTCACTTGAACCCCCTTTGACATAACGTTTACAGACTATCAACATGTATACGTTCACTTGAACCACGTTTTACATAACGTTAACAGACTATCGGCATGTATACGTTCACTTGAACCACGTTTGACCAAACGTTAAGAGACTACCAACGTGTATACGTTCACTTGAACCACGTTTGACATAATGTTAACAGACTATCAACATGTATACAATTACTTGAACAACGTTTGACATAGTGCTAACAGACTATCAACATGTATACGTTCACATGAACCACGTTCGACGTAACGTTTACAGACTGTCCGCATGTATACGTTTACTTAAACTATGTTTGGCTAAACGTTAGCAGACTATCAACCTGTATACGTTCACTTGAACCACGTTCGACATGACGTTAACAGACTATCAACATGTATACAATTACTTGAACAACGTTTAACATAGCGTTAACAGACTATTAACATGTATACGCTCTCATAAACCACGTTTGACGTAACGTTAGCAGACTATCAACATGTATACGTTAATTTGAACCTCCTTTGACATAACGTTAACCGATTGTTGACGTGAAGCACAACTGATTTACCGTTAATACAGCATCAATATGTATACGTTAACTATAACCAGGTCTGACATTATGTTAACAGACTATCAACATGTATACAATTACTTGAACAACGTTTGACATAGTGCTAACAGACTATCAACATGTATACGTTCCCTTGGACCACGTTTGGCATAACGTTAACAGACTATCAACATGTATACATTCACATGAGCCCCACTTGACATTACGTTAACGCTCTATCAACATGTATACGTGCACTTGAACCACGTTTGACATAACGTTAACAGACTATCAACATGTATACGTTCACTTGAACCACGTTTGACATAACGTTAACAGACTATCAACATGTAAACGTTCACTTGAACCACGTTTGACCATAACGTTAACAGACTATCAACTGTATGGTTCACTTGAACCCCGTTTGACATAACGTTAACAGACTATCAACATGTATACAATTACTTGAACAACGTTTGACATAGTTAACAGACTATCAACATGTATACGTTCACATGAACCACGTTTGACATACCGTTAACAGACTATCAACATGTATACGTTTACTTGAAACCACGTTGACATAAGGCTAACGGACTATCAACATGAAATACGTTCACTTGACCCTACGTTTGACGTAGGGGTTAACAGACTATCAACATGTATACGTTCACATGAACCACGTTCGACGTAACGTTTACAGACTGTCAGCATGTATACGTTTACTTGAACTATGTTGGCTAACTTTAAAGCAGACTATCAACCTGTATACGTTCACTTGAACCACGTTTGACATGACGTTAACAGACAATTACTTGAACAACGTTTAACATAGCGTTAACAGACTATTAACATGTATACGTTCTCATAAACCACGTTTGAAGTAACGTTAGCAGACTATCAACATGTTTTACATTCCCTTGGACCACGTTTGGCATAACGTTAACAGACTATCAACATGTAAACAATTACTTGAACAACGTTTGACATAGCGTTAACAGACTATTAACATGTATACGTTCTCATAAACCACGTTTGACGTAACGTTAGCAGACTATCAACATGTATACGTTCCCTTGGACCACGTTTGGCATAACGTTAACAGACTATCAACATGTATACATTCACATGAGCCCCACTTGACATTACGTTAACGCTCTATCAACATGTATACGTGCACTTGAACCACGTTTGACATAACGTTAAAACACTATCAACATGTATACGTTCACTTGAACCACGATTGACATATCCTTAACAGACTATCAACATGTAAACGTTCACTTGAACCACGTTTGAAATAACGTTAACAGACTATCAACATGTATGGGTTCACTTGAACCACGTTTGACCAAACGTTAAAAGAGTATCAACATGTATACGTTCATTTGAACCCCCTTTGACATAACGTTAACCGATTATCAACATGTATACGTTGCCATGAACCACAATTGATTTACCGTTAATACAGCATCAACATGTATACGTTTACTTGAAACCCCCCATTCGACACAACGTTAACAGACTATCAACATGTATACGCTCACATGAGCCACGTTTGACATAACGTTAACTGATGATCAACATGTGTTCGTTCACTTAACCCACGTTTGAAATAGCGTTAACAGACTATCAACATGTATACAATTACTTGAACAACGTGTGCATAGCGTTAACAGACTATTAACATGTATACGTTCTCATAAACCACGTTTGACGTAACGTTAGCAGACTATCAACATGTATACGTTCACATGAGCCACGTTTGACATAACGTTAACTGACTATCAGCATGTGTTCGTTCACTTAACCCTGTATACGTTACTGAACCACTTTAAATACCTTTAAAACAGCATCAACATGTATAGGTTCACTTGAACCAGTTTGACATAACGTTAACAGACTATCAACATGTATACGTTCACTTGAACCCGTTGACATAACTTTAAAAAGACTATCAACATGTATACGTTCATCCTTAAACCCCCTTTACAAACAGCATAACATGTATACGTTACTTGAACCCCCTTTGACATAACGTTAACAGACTACAACATGTATACGTTACTTGAACCACGTTTGATGCGTTAACAGACTATCAACATGTATACGTTCACATGAACCACGTTTGACTAACTTTAAACAGACTATCAACATGTATACGTTCACTTGAACCACTTTTGGGCAAAACGTTAACAGACTATCAACATGTTAAGTTACATGAACCACGTTTGAAATAACGTTAACAGCTATCAACATGTATACGTTCACTTGAACCACGTTTGACATAACGTTAAAAGACTATCAACATGTATACGTTCATTTGAACCCTTTGACATAACCCGTTTTAACAAAAAACCTAAACAACCATGTATACGTTACTTAAACCCCTCTGACATACGTTAACAGACTATCAACATGTATACGTTCACTTGAACCCCTTTGACATAACGTTAACAGACTATCAACATGTATACGTTACATGAACCACTTTGATTACCGTTAAACAGCATCAACATGTATACGTTCACTTGAACCCCTTTGACATAACGTTAAAGACACAACATGATACGTTACTTGAACCACGTTTGCATACCGTTAACAGACTATCAACATGTATACGTTCACTTAACCACGTTTGAAAACGTTAACAGACTATCAACATGTATACGTTCACTTGAACCACGTTTGACATAACGTTAAAAGACTATCAACATGTATACGTTAAATTTGAACCCCTTTGACATAACGTTAACGACTATCAACATGTATACGTTCACTTGAACCCTTTGACATAACTTTAAAAACCAATCAACATGTATACGTTACTTGAACCACAATTAAATTAACCTTTAAAACAGCATCAACATGTATACGTTCACTTGAACCACGTTGACATACGTTAACAGACATCAACATGTATACGTTCACTTGAACCCGTTTGAAAAACGTTAACAGACTATCAACATGTATACGTTACATGAACCACGTTTGACATAATTTAAAACAGACTATCAACATGTATACGTTCACTTGAACCCCTTTGACATAACGTTAACAGACAAATCAACATGTATACGTTACTTGAACCACGTTGATTACCGTTAAACAGCATCAAATGTATACGTTCACTTGAACCCCTTTGACATAACGTTAACAGACTAACAACATTTTATACGTTCACTTGAACCACGTTGGCATAACGTTAAAAGACTATCAACATGAATACGTTCACTTGAACCCCTTTGACATAACGTTAAGGATAACATGTCGTTACTTAAACCCCCCTTTGACAAAACGTTAACAGATATCAAAAATTGTTACGTTACTTGAACCACGTTTGCATACTTTAAAACAGCTATCAACATGTATACGTTCACTTGAACCACGTTTGACATAACGTTAACGATAACGTGACGTTCACTTAACCCCCTTTGAATACGTTAACAGACTATCAACATGTATGGTTCACTTGAACCACGTTTGACATAACGTTAACAGATATCAACATGTATACGTTCATTGAACCCGTTTGACATAACGTTAACAGACTATCAACATGTATACGTTACATGAACCACTTTGAAAAACGTTAACCAGCATCACATGTATAGTTACTTGAACCCCATTTGACATAACGTTAACAGCAACAATATGTATACGTTCACTTGAACCACGTGTGACCAAACGTTAAAAGCCTATCAACATGTATACGTTCACTTGAACCCCCTTTGACATAACTTTTCGTTAACAAAAGACCTATCAACTTTCTTAGGTTCACTTGAACCACGTTTGGCATGACGTTAACAGAATATCAACATGTATACGTTCACTTAACCACTTTTGACTAACTTTTAACAGATGTAAACATGTATACGTTATTTAAAACAGTTTGGCAAACTTTAAACAGACTATCAACTGTTACGTTCACTTGAACCACTTTTGACATACGTTAACAGACTATCAACATGTATACGTTACAGAACCACGTTTGACATAACGTTAACAGACTATCAACATGTATACGTTCTACTACAACCACGTTTGACGTAACGTTAGACAGACTATCAACATGTATACGTTCACTTGAACCACTTTGACATAACGTTAACAGACTATCAACATGTATACGTTCACATGAACCCACGTTTGACATACGTTAACAGACTATCAACATGTATACGTTCACTTGAACCACGTTTGACATAACGTTAACAGACTATCAACATGTATACGTTCACATGAACACGTTTGACTAACGTTAACAGACTATCAACATGTATACGTTCACTTGAACCACGTTTGACATAGACGTTAACAGACTATCAACATGTATACATTACTTGAACCACGTTTGACATAGCGTTAACAGACTATCAACATGTATACGTTCATCATGAACCACGTTTGACATAACGTTAACAGACTATCAACATGTATACGTTCACTTGACCACGTTTGCATAACGTTAACAGACTATCAACATGTATACTTCACTGAACCACTTGAATTACGTTAACAGACTATCAACATGTATACGTTCACTTGAACCACGTTTGACATAACGTTAACAGACTATCAACATGTATACGTTGACATTGAACACGATTGACTTAACCGTTAACAGAGCATCAACATGTATACGTTACTTGAACCACGTTTGACATAACGTTAACAGACTATCAACATGTATACGTTCACTTGAACCACCTTGACAAACGTTAAAAGACTATCAACATGTATACGTTCACTTGAACCACGTTTGACATAACGTTAACGATATACGTATCGTACTTGAACCACTTTGACATAACGTTAACAGACATCAACATGATACGTTCACTTGAACCACGTTTGACATAACGTTAACAGACTATCAACATGTATACGTTCACTTGAACCACGTTTGACATAACGTTAACAGACTATCAACATGTATACGTTCACTGAACCACTTTGACATACGTTAACAGACTATCAACATGTATACGTTCACATGAACCACGTTTGACATAACGTTAACAGACTATCAACATGTATACGTTCACTTGAACCACGTGTGACATAACGTTAACAGACTATCAACATGTATACGTTCACTTGAACCACGTTTGACTACGTTAACAGACTATCAACATGTATACGTTCACTTGAACCACGTTTGACTAACGTTAACAGACTATCAACATGTATACGTTCACTTGAACCACGTTTGACATACGTTAACAGACTATCAACATGTATACGTTCACTTGAACCACGTTTGACATAACGTTAACAGACTATCAACATGTATACGTTCACTTGAACCACGTTTGACATAACGTTAACAGACTATCAACATGTATACGTTCACTTGAACCACATTGACATACGTTAACAGACTATCAACATGTATACGTTGCACTTGAACCACGTTTGACATAACGTTAAAAGACTATCAACATGTATACGTTCACTTGAACCACGATTTGACATAACGTTAACAGACTATCAACATGTATACGTTCACTTGAACCCCCGTTGTGACCAATACGTTAAAAGACTATCAACATGTATAGGTTCACTTGAACCACGTTTGCCCATACTTTAAAACAGACTATCAACATGTATACGTTCATTTAAACCCCTCCTTTGACATAACGTTAACCGATATCAACTGTATACGTTGACATGACACAATGATTTACCGTTAAACAGCATCAACATGTATACGTTTACTTGAACCCCTTGACATAACTAACAGACTATCAACATGTATACGTTCACTTGAACCACGTTTGCATAACGTTAACAGACATCAACTGAATACGTTCACTTAACCACGTTTGAATACGTTAACAGACTATCAACATGTATACGTTCTTGAACCACGTTTGACATAACGTTAACAGACTATCAACATGTATACGTTCACTGAACCACGTTGACAAACGTTAAAAGACTATCAACATGTATACGTTTCATTTGAACCCCCTTTGACATAACGTTAACCGTATACGTTACTTGAACCCCCTTTACATACGTTAACAGACTATCAATATGTATACGTTCACTTGAACCACGTTGACATTACGTTAACAGACTATCAACATGTATACGTTCACTTGAACCACGTTTGACATAACGTTAACAGACTATCAACATGTATACGTTCACATGAACCACGTATTGACATACACGTTAACAGACATCAACATGTATACGTTCACTTGAACCCCTTTGACATAACGTTAACAGACTAACAACTATGTATACGTTCACTTGAACCACGTGTGACCAAACGTTAAAAGCCTATCAACATGTATACGTTCACTTGAACCCCCTTTGACATAACGTTAAGATATCAACATGTTAGTTAAACCTTGAACCAACGCTTTAACATAAATCGTTAACAGACTATCAACATGTATACGTTCACATGACCACGTTTGACATAACGTTAACTGATGATCACATGTGTTCGTTCACTTAACCCACGTTTGAATAGCGTTACAGACTATCAACATGTGTACGTTGACATGAACCACGTTTGACATAAGTTAACAGACTATCAACATGTATACGTTCACATGAACCACGTTTGACATAACGTTAACAGACTATCAACATGTATACGCTCATTTGAACCTCCTTTGACATAACGTTAACCGATTGTTGACGTGAAGCACAACTGATTTACCGTTAATACGCATCAATATGTATACGTTCACTTGAACCACGTGTGACCAAACGTTAAAAGCCTATCAACATGTAACGTTCACTTGAACCCCCTTGACAACGTTAACAGACTATCAACATGCTTAGTTCACTTGAACCACGTTTGGCATGACTTAACAGAATATCAACATTTAACGTTCACATGACGTTACTAACACTTGACAACGTTTCGTACTTAACATGTTTACATACGTTACAACTTAACAGATACGTTCATAACTATAAACTCTCACGTTTGACATAACGTTAAAACTCAACAGTATACGTATTGAACCGTTAAAACGTTTTACGTAACAACTAATTTACGGTTAATACAGCATCAATATGTATACGTTTACTTGAACCAGGTCTGGCATAACGTTAACAGACTACCAACCTGTATACGTTGACATGATTCACTATTGATTTACAGTTAACACAGCATCAGCATGTATACGATTACTTGAACCCCATTTGACATAACGTTAACAGACTAACAATATGTATACGTTCACTTGAACCACGTGTGACCAAACGTTAAAAGCCTATCAACATGTATACGTTCACTTGAACCACGTGTGACCAAACGTTAAAAGCCTATCAACATGTATACGTTCACTTGAACCCCCTTTGACATAACGTTAAGTATACGTTAACTTGAACCCCCTTTAACATATCGTTAACAGACTATCAACATTCTTAGGTTCACTTGAACCACGTTTGGCATGACGTTAACAGAATATCAACATGTATACGTTCACATGAGCCACGTTTGACATAACGTTAACTGATGATCATCATGTGTTCGTTCACTTAACCCACGTTTGAGATAGCGTTAACAGACTATCAACATGTGTACGTTGGTATGAACCACGTTTGACATAACGTTAACAGACTATCAACATGTATACGTTCACATGAACCACGTTTGACACAACGTTAACAGACTATCAACATGTATACGTTTATTTAAACCTCCTTTGACATAACGTTAACCGATTGTTGACGTGAAGCACAACTGATTTACCGTTAATACAGCATCAATATGTATACGTTCACTTGAACCAGGTCTAACATTATGTTAACAGACTATCAACATGTATACGTTCACTTGAACCTCGTATGGCATAACGTTAACAGACTACCAACCTGTATACGTTGACATGATTCACTATTGATTTACAGTTAACACAGCATCAGCATGTATACGATTACTTGAACCCCATTTGACATAACGTTAACAGACTAACAATATGTATACGTTCACTTGAACCACGTGTGACCAAACGTTAAAAGCCTATCAACATGTATACGTTCACTTGAACCCCCTTTGACATAACGTTAAGTATACGTTAACTTGAACCCCCTTTAACATATCGTTAACAGACTATCAACATTCTTAGGTTCACTTGAACCACGTTTGGCATGACGTTAACAGAATATCAACATCTATTAGTTCACTTGAACCACGTTTAACATAACGTCAACAGACTATCGGCATGAAAACGTTCACTTGAACAACGTTTGACCAAACGTTTGGAGACTACCAACGTGTATACGTTCACTTGAACCACGTTTGACATAACGTTAACAGACTATCAGCATGTAAACGTTCACTTGAACCTCCCTTGACATGACGTTAGCCGATTGTTGACGTGAAGCACAATTGATTTACCGTTAATACAGCATGAATATGTATACGTTCACTTGAACCAGGTCTGACATTATGTTAACAGACTATCAACATGTATACGTTTACTTGAACCTCGTATGGCATAACGTTAACAGACTATCAACATCTATAAGTTCACTTGAACCACGTTTTACATAACGTTAACAGACTATCGGCATGAAAACGTTCACCTGAACCACGTTTGACCAAACGTTAAGAGACAACCAACGTGTATACGTTCACTTGAACCAAGTTTGACATAACGTTAACAGACTATCAACATGTATACAATTACTTGAACAACGTTTGACATAGCGTTAACAGACTATCAACATCTATAAGTTCACTTGAACCACGTTTTACATAACGTTAACAGACTTTCGGCATGAAAACGTTCACCTGAACCACGTTTGACCAAACGTTAAGAGACAACCAACGTGTATACGTTCACTTGAACCAAGTTTGACATAACGTTAACAGACTATCAGCATGTAAACGTTCACTTGAACCTCCCTTGACATGACGTTAGCCGATTGTTGACGTGAAGCACAATTGATTTACCGTTAATACAGCATGAATATGTATACGTTCACTTGAACCAGGTCTGACATTATGTTAACAGACTATCAACATGTATACGTTTACTTGAACCTCGTATGGCATAACGTTAACAGACTATCAACATCTATAAGTTCACTTGAACCACGTTTTACATAACGTTAACAGACTATCGGCATGAAAACGTTCACCTGAACCACTTTGACCAAACGTTAGGAGACAACCAACGTGTATACGTTCACTTGAACCAAGTTTGACATAACGTTAACAGACTATCAACATGTATAAGTTCACTTGAACCACGTTTGACATAACGTTAACAGACTATCAACATCTATAAGTTCACTTGAACCACGTTTTACATAACGTTAACAGACTATCGGCATGAAAACGTTCACCTGAACCACGTTTGACCAAACGTTAAGAGACAACCAACGTGTATACGTTCACTTGAACCAAGTTTGACATAACGTTAACAGACTATCAACATGTATACAATTATTTGAACAACGTTTGACATAGCGTTAACAGACTATCACCATGTATACGTTCACAGAACCACGTTTGACATAACGTTAACAGACTATCAACATGTATACGTTCATTTGAACTTCCTTTGACATAACGTTAACCGATTGTTGACGTGAATCACTATTGATTTACCGTTGACACAGCATCAGCATGTATACGATTACTTGAACCCCCTTTCACATAACGTCAAGTAAACGTTAACTTAAACCCCCTTTGACAAATCGTTAACAGACTATCAACATGCTTAGGTTCACTTGAACCACGTTTGGCATGACGTTAACAGAATATCAACATGTATACGTTCACATGAACCACGTTTGACATAACGTTAACTGATGATCAACATGTGTTCGTTCACTTAACCCACGTTTGAAATAGCGTTAACAGACTATCAACATGTGTACGTTGACATGAACCACGTTTGACATAACGTTAACAGACTATCAACATGTATACGTTCACATGAACCACGTTTGACATAACGTTAACAGACTATCAACATGTATACGTTCATTTGAACTTCCTTTGACATAACGTTAACCGATTGTTGACGTGAATCACTATTGATTTACCGTTAACACAGCATCAGCATGTATACGATTACTTGAACCCCCTTTCACATAACGTCAAGTAAACGTTAACTTAAACCCCCTTTGACATATCGTTAACAGACTATCAACATGCTTAGGTTCACTTGAACCACGTTTGGCATGACGTTAACAGAATATCAACATGTATACGTTCACATGAACCACGTTTGACATAACGTTAACTGATGATCAACATGTGTTCGTTCACTTAACCCACGTTTGAAATAGCGTTAACAGACTATCAACATGTGTACGTTGACATGAACCACGTTTTACATAACGTTAACAGACTATCAACATGTATACGTTCACATGAACCACGTTTGACATAACGTTAACAGACTATCAACATGTATACGTTCATTTGAACCTCCTTTAACATAACGTTAACCGATTGTTGACGTGAAGCAGAACTGATTTACCGTTAATACAGCATCAATATGTATAAGTATACGTGCACTTGAACCACGTTTGACATAGCGTTAAAAAAATATTAATATGTTTACCTCACCTGAATCAGGTTTGACATACCGTTATCATAAGTATAAGTTCTCCTGAACCACGTTTGACATAACCTTAACAGACTATCAACATGTATACGTTCACTTGAACCAGGTGTGACATTATGTTAGCAGACTATCAACATGTATACGTTCACTTGAACCTCGTATGGCATAACGTTAACAGACCATCAACCTGTATACGTTGACATGAATCACTATTGATTTACCGTTAACACAGCATCAGCATGTATACGATTACTTGAACCCCATTTGACATAACGTTAACAGACTAAAAACATGTATACGTTCACTTGAACCACGTGTGACCAAACGTTAAAAGCATATCAACATGTATACGTTCACTTGAACCCCCTTTGACATAACGTTAAGGATACGTTAACTTGAACGCCCTTTGACATAACGTTAACAGACTATCAACATGTATAAGTTCACTTGAACCACGTTTGACATAACGTTAACAGACTATCAACATCTATAAGTTCACTTGAACCAAGTTTCACATAACGTTAACAGACTATCAACATGTATACAATTACTTGAACAACGTTTGACATAGCGTTAACAGACTATCACCATGTATACGTTCACTTGAACCAAGTGTGACATAAGGCTAACAGACTATCAACATGTAAACGTTCACTTAAACCACGTTTGTCGTAGCGTTAGCAGACTATCAACATGTATACAATTACTTGAACAACGTTTGACACAGCGTTAACAGACTATCACCATGTATACGTTCACTTGAACCAAGTGTGACATTACGTTTACAGACCATCAACATGTAAACGTTCACTTTAACCACGTTTGTCGTAGCGTTAGCAGACTATCAACATGTATAAGTTCACTTGAACCACGTTTGACGTAACGTTAACAGACTATCAGCATGTATACAATTACTTGAACAACGTTTGACATAGCGTTAACAGACTATCAACATGTATACGTTCACATAAACCACGTTTAACGTAACGCTAGCAGACTATCAACATACATACGTTCCCTTGGACCACGTTTGGCATAACGTTAACAGACTATCAACATGTATACATTCACATGAGCCCCACTTGACATAACGTTAACGCTTTATCAACATGTATACGTGCACTTGAACCACGTTTGACATAACGTTAAAACACTATCAACATGTATACGTTCACTTGAACCACGTTTTATATAACGTTAACGGACTATCAACATATATAGGTTCACTTGAAACACGTTTGACCAAACGTTAAAAGACTATCAAGATGTATACGTTCACTTGAACCACATTTGAAATAACGTTAACAGACTATCAACATGTATAAGTTCACTTGAACCACGTTTGACCAAACGTTAAATGACTATCAACATGTATACGTTCATTTGAACCCCTTTTGACATAACGTTAAGTATACGTTAACTTGAACCCCTTTGACATATCGTTAACAGACTATCAACATGCTTAGGTTCACTTGAACCACGTCTGGCAGCGTTAACAGACTATCAACATGTATACGTTCACATGAACCACGTTTGACGTAACGTTAACAGACTATCAGCATGTATACGTTCACTTGAACCACGTTTGACATAACGTTAAAAGACAACATAAAACACACTAGAGTATCTCTCCTGATGCGTTTGGTACATGAATCGTCTTACTAGCTTCTAACGTTTCTTTGAATGAAAATTTTTACATTTCAAGACAACTTCTGGAAAGACGTTTGGAGCCTGATTCGGCATATAAGCAGAGAACGCACTGTTAGCACCTGATGCCTTTGGTACATAAATCGTCTTTGTAGCTTCTAGCGTTCCTTAGATAAGTGTCTTCAAATGGAATTTTTTACAATCCAAGACAAGTCTTAAAAAGGCGTTTGGAGCCTGATTAGGCATATAAGCAGAGAACGCACTGTTGCACCTGATGCCTTTGGTACATGAATCGTCTTTCTAGCTTCTACCGTTTCTTAGAATGAAAATTTTTACATTTCAAGAGAACTCCTGAAAAGACGTGTAGAGCCTGATCCGGTATAGAAACATAACACACACTGGAGTATTTCTCCTGATGCGTTTGGTACATGAATCGACTTTCTAGCTTCTACAGTTCCTTAGATAAGTGTCTCCAAATGAAAATGTTTACATTTCAAGACAACTTCTGGAAAGACGCTAGAAGCCTGATTCGGGATATAAGCAGATAACGCACTGTTGCACCTGATGCCTTTGGTACATGAATCGTCTTTCTAGCTTCTACCGTTTCTTAGAATGAAAATTTTTACATTTCAAGAGAACTCCTGAAAAGACGTTTAGAGCCTGATCCGGTATATAAACATAAAACACACTAGAGTATCTCTCCTGATGCGTTTGGTACATGAATCGTCTTACTAGCTTCTACCGCTTCTTAGAATGAAAATTTTTACATTTCAAGACAACTCCTGAAAAGACGTTTAGAGCCTGATCCGATATATAAGCATTAAACGCACTGGTGTATCTCCTGATGCGTTTGGTACATAAATCGTCATTCTAGATTTTACCGTTCCTTAGATAAGTGTCTCCAATTTTACAATCCAAGACAAGTCCTAAAATATGTTTGGAGCCTGATTCGGCATATAAACCTAAAACGCACTGGTAGCACCTCCTGATGCGTTTGGTACATAGATCGTCTTTCTAGGTTCTACCGTTTCTCAGAATGAAAATTTTTACATATCAAAACTACTCCTGAAAAGATATTTGAAGCCTGATTCGGCATATAGGCCTAAAACGCACTGGTAGCACCTCCTGATGCGTTTGGTACATGAATCGACTTTCTAGCTTCTACCGTTTCTTAGAATGAAAATTTTTACATTTCAAGACAACTTCTGGAAAGACGTTTGGAGCCTGATTCGGCATATAAACATAAAACACACTGGAGTATTTCTCCTGATGCGTTTGGTACATGAATCGTCTTACTAGCTTCTACCGTTTCTTAGAATGAAAATTTTTAAATTTCAAGACAACTCCTGAAAAGACGTTTAGAGCCTGATCCGATATATAAGCATAAAACGCACTGGTAGTATCTCCTAATGCGTTTGGTACATAAATCGTCTTTCTAGCTTCTACCGTTTCTTAGAATGAAAATTTTTACATTTCAAGAGAACTACTGAAAAGACGTTTAGAGCCTGATCCGGTATATAAACATAAAACCCACTGGAGTATTTCTCCTGATGCGTTTGGTAAGTGAATCCTCTTTCTAGATTCTACCGCTTCTTAGAATTAAAATTTTTACATTTCAAGACAACTTCTGGAAAGACGTTTGGAGCCTGATTCGGCATATATGCAGAAAACGCACTGTTAGCACCTGATGCCTTTGGTACATGAATCGTCTTTGTAGCTTCTACCGTTTCTTAGAATGAAAATTTTTACATTTCAAGAGAACTCCTGAAAAGACGTTTAGAGCCTGATCCGGTATATAAACATAAAACACACTAGAGTATCTCTCCTGATGCGTTTGGTACATGAATCGTCCTTCTAGCTTCTACCATTCCTTAGATAAGTGTCTCCAAATGGAATTTTTTACAAATCCAAGACAAGTCTTAAAAAGGCGTTTGGAGCCTGATTAGGCATATATGCATACATTTTACATTTCAAGACAACTTCTGGAAAGACGTTTGGAGCCTGATTCGGCATATAAACATAAAACACACTGGAGTATTTCTCCTGATGCGTTTGGTACATAGATCGTCTTTCTAGCTTCTACCGTTTCTTAGAATGAAAATTTTTACATTTCAAGAGAACTCCTGAAAAGACGTTTAGAACCTGATCCGGTATATAAACATAAAACACACTGGAGTATTTCTCCTGATGCGTTTGGTACATGAATCGTCTTTCTAGATTCTACCGTTCCTTAGATAAGTGTCTCCAATTTTACAATCCAAGACAAGTCCTAAAATATGTTTGGAGCCTGATTCGGCATATAGGCCTAAAACGCACTGGTAGCACCTCCTGATGCGTTTGGTACATGAGTCGTCTTACTAGCTTATACCGTTTCTTAGAATGAAAATTTTTACATTTCAAGAGAATCCTGAAAAGACGTTTAGAGTCTGATCCGGTAAATAAACATGTCGGAACAGGCATAATTTCTCGATTGGTAGTATTTACTTGATTATTATCCATGATAATTAAAATAACAAGAACACTGAGTACAACTGGACATAATAATAATCTTTTAGTTTTATTACAAGTCGAAAACGAATACACGGGCTGTCCGTTCTATTTCACAGTCAATACCGAAGTGCCCTCTTCAGCCGCCCCCTGCGGCAGGGATCATGCCAACACATGGCCCCTTTTCCTAAATTTCTCAGAAACACCACTACAAGAAAACCCGTGTCTACGTTCGATGATCTCACTCGTCATCTCGACTTTAAACATGGTTTGGAAATCTTATTATTCTGCTAATACAAACAATATCGACACCTGTAACCTAATAGCCTTTTAAAAAGGAACATGCACTAAACTTAAGGGTGACAGTAAATTGTGCCTCTATGTCACCATAAACAAGAAATAATCGCCTTCGGGCGCCATCTCCGACACGGCCATTCTGACAAATCACACGTCCTCGTGTGTGAAATCTACAATTGAATAACACCTGATCTAACATTAAACAGTTTACTTAATTCGAAATAGTTATAGTGCAATACTGACCTCGTACTTCGATTAAATCTTTTTTTTTTTTTTTTTTATACGTTACTACTATTCACATTAATATTATCCTATTAAATATGCCTGTCATGATCCCTCATAGTTGATACAAAACAAGATGAAAAATAACGACTTCATTTGATGCCTTCTGCATCACTCAATCTCCTCATGAGATACCAAGTCCCCGCCACATTATTAGCCACGCATCACGCCCTGATCAGACCATAACAATGGACTGCAGTTATGACTATGACCTGACAAGTGGTGCGACTCTACATTCGACTTTTCGCAACCTGAGTATACAACTCACTTCGAGGACCTAACCGCCTCACTGAGGATCTACCACCTCACTACTCATCTGAGGATCTACCACCTCAGGACCCACGTTTGAGGAACTAACACCTCACAACTCATCTGAGGATCTACCACCTCAGGCTCACAACTCATCTGAGGATCTACCACCTCAGGACCCACGTTTGAGGATCTACCACCTCACAACTCATCTGAGGATCTACCACCTTAGGCTCACAACTCATCTGAGGATCTACCACCTCAGGACTCACGTTTGAGGATCTACCACCTCACAACTCATCTGAGGATCTACCACCTCAGGACTCACGTTTGAGGATCTACCACCTCACAACTCATCTGAGGATCTACCACCTCAGGCTCACATTTGAGGTCTCTGCCTCCTCGTCGTTTTCATCACAAATATCCAACTAGACGGGCACATGACTCAGGCAACTTTCTCACACTATCATGAGATTATTCATAAATTATATTATTATTAGGCACAGATTTAATCAAGTACTTGTCATCTTTGTGAACTTCTATTACATAGAATGGACTCTAAAACTTTGGTGAAGCTGACAGTTAAATGCTGAATGCCTTATGATCGCTTTATCAGAAACATTGCGTTTTACGATATTGCTTAATACGACATACCGCACTAAGCTACTACATTTAACTAATATCTTCGGAGAACTAAACAAGCTGTATTGTAAACAATTTGAATAGGTAACAATATCCACATCTGGTACCGTATGGTCAATGGCTATTATCAAGATTGTCAAAGTAAATAAAAACGTACCGAGTTTAGGCACTTTTGTAATAATTAGAAACACAATACACGTGTGTTGTAAACTTTTGTCAGGACAATGACAGATAAAAATCAGCGTTAATAACAATAAAAGATCGTGACTTGTATCTTTCTTCTTAACATGTTAACAAGCAACCCTAACAACCTACCAGCACCAGTTGGGGTTCCAAATATTTCGTAATCGTTACTATTGATTTAAACACGTTTATCGTCAATATTAAAGCTACACGTGCATGCAATATAATCAAAGTCTGCTTCTTCATATCTCTCCAGTCGTTGTTTTCTGTACACAAGACGCACCAAAATATATTGTCAAGTTATTTGTGAGACTTTTGACATGTCGAAAAGAAAAAGAAAACAAATTGATATCCAACAAAATTCGCGTTTAAGAATAACATCACCGGTTATTACAACTATTGGTTTTTATGACCAAACACGAGTAGTACCCTCGACGTCGCTGTAATCGATTCTGGTTGTAGTTTGAATACGTCCCTTTTCTTAACTAGCAAAATAGGGCCAGCGAAAGATGAATAACTAGGACAAATAACACTAGCATGGAATAACTAGTCAATGAATTGTATTTCAAGTTCGCCGCTAATTACGCGGATATCCTTTATAAATTACGATGAATTAAAATTCCTTAAGATCGACAATCATTTTGGCTTGTCGGTGACAAGTCATTCGGTATCTATTTGATTAAGATCGACTGTTTAACTTGGCTTATGGCAAACATCCACTACTTTAATTTGAACTAGTAAAGGCGTCTGAAGTTATCTACATTAAAACCTTAGTTTGAAATATCACATTTAAGATAATAATCTGATACAAAATGAAACAAAACTTCCCAAAATATAACCACTAATGTTTTTATCTTATAGGATTTGCAATCTACACTCAACAATACCTTGTCAACCCATATAAAAATCACAACATTATTAAAAACCTGTCAGAAAACTTTCCGACTGTACGTCCTTTAATAAATGAGCATCCTGCTCCAAAATCAAAATAAAAATGGAAACGACTCACCGGGATGCATAACCAAACCTTTGAGGCTCCAACAACTGTGCACATACTGGCACATCCTTCATGTTTCCCGTTGTTCTCTCTGTGGTAGATGGATCAGCTTCATTAGGACACTTACCAGCTATAAGGCCACTAACTCCACAATTAAAACACACCACTTCCTTCTAGAATAATAGTGAGGGGTCTCCAAGAGACTGATGCACTGATAATGGTAACTTCGCATTTTCCTTCATCGAATTGCACTCTTTTACTTTGTGTCCGATTTTCCCACAAAAATGACACTTCACAGAAAACCGTAGACGTTTAGCTAGCTACATGGAAAGATCTTCGTGGGGTGTTGCAATTCTTCGTTCAGTGAATGAAAACGCTTTTAATTCCTTTTGTAACTGGCTTCTGGTTCTGATTTCCGTTGTAAAAGCCTACACTTGTAACTTGTAACCACGAATCAAACTATGCAGTATGCAGATACAGCTGTTTTTTCTACACTTTTAACTACATCTCATTTTCATTATCGGTGCTGCTGTTGTTTCTTTCCCGTCAAGTCGAGCAGTAAATAGGTTTCTTAATTCTCACCATGTGATACCTGTAGAACACACCTGGGATAGACATTGAGTTGCACTATCTTTAAACACTTTGCTAAGCGCCATAATAAGCGCACTACCCTCAAGAGCATTTTCTGATATGCAAATGTCGACCGTGAATACTATGCACGATAATCTGCACTGTTTTTTCTGGGTCGAAAAGAGGTAAAACACTTTCTTTCGCAAACGATTGTGGGCTCTTCATTTCTCGTATTAACACCATAAAGTTTTTCATTTTCATAAGCACTCGCCATTTGTTTTGTGAATTTCCTCTTGGTGGCTCGGAAGATTTAGATCGTTCAGATCCCACTCCTGATGTCGGAACAGGCATAATTTCTCGATTGGTAGTATTTACTTGATTATTATCCATGATAATTAAAATAACAAGAACACTGAGTACAACTGGACATAATAATAATCTTTCAGTTTTATTACAAGTCGAAAACGAATACACGGGCTGTCCGTTCTATTTCACAGTCAATATCGAAGTGCCCTCTTCAGCCGCCCCCTGCGGCAGGGATCATGCCAACACATGGCCCCTTTTCCTAAATTTCTCAGAAACACCACTACAAGACAGCCCGTGTCTACGTTCGATGATCTCACTCGTCATCTCGACTTTAAACATGGTTTGGAAATCTTATAATTCTGCTAATACAAACAATATCGACATCTGTAACCTAATAGCCTTTTGAAAAGGAACATGCACTAAACTTAAGGGTGACAGTAAATTGTGCCTCTATGTCACCATAAATAAGAAATAATCGCCTTCAGGCGCCATCTCCGACAAACATATAACACACTGGAGTATTTCTCCTGATGCGTTTGGTACATGAATCGTCTTTCTAGTTTCTACCGTTTCTTAGAATGAAAATTTTTACATTTCAAGACAACTCCTGAAAAGACGTTTAGAGCCTGATTCGGCATATAGGCCTAAAACGCACTGGTAGGACCTCCTGATGCGTTTGGTACATAGATCGTCTTTCTAGCTTCTACCGTTTCTTAGAATGAAAATTTTTACATATCAAGACAACTTCTGGAAAGACGCTTGGAGCCTGATTCGGCATGTAAGCAGAGAACTCACTGTTAGCACCTGATACCTTTGGTACATGAATCGTCTTTCTAGCTTCTACCGTTTCTTAGAATGAAAATTTTAATATTTCAAGAGAACTCCTGAAAGACGTTTAAAGCCTGATCCGGTATATAAACATAAAACACACTGGAGTATTTCTCCTGATGCGTTTGGTACATGAATCGTCTTTCTAGATTCTACCGTTCCTTAGATAAGTGTCTCCAATTTTTACAATCCAAGACAAGTCCTAAAAGATGTTTGGAGCCTGATTCGGCATATAAGCATAAAACGCACTGGTAGTATCTCCTGATGCGTTTGGTACATGAATCGTCTTTCTAGCTTCTACCGTTTCTTAGAATGAAAATTTTTACATTTCAATACAACTCCTGAAAAGATGTTTGGAGCCTGATTCGGCATATAGGCCTAAAACGCACTGGTAGCACCTCTCTGATGCGTTTGGTACATGAATCGACTTTCTAGCTTCTACCGTTCCTTAGATAAGTGTCTCCAATTTTACAATTCTAAGACAAGCTTCTAAAAAGACGTTTTGAGCCTTGGTAAGCGCTTACTATTTCCGTCAATGAAAAATTTTACATATCAAACAACTGAAATAGAGTTTGAGCCTGTTTTCGGTATAAAAGGTAAAACACACTAGAGTGGCTCTCTGATGCGTTTGGTACATGAATCGTTCTTTCTAGCTTCTACCGTTTCTTAGAATTCTCGGCAAATTTTACATTTCAAGACAACTCCTAGGAAAGACGTTTAGATTCTGTTTTCCGATATAAAATAACAAGAAACGCACTGGTAATATATCTTTCGTTTTATAAGTAAAGATCGGCTTTCTACCATCTACCGATTCTTGGGGAATGAAAATTTTTCCAATTTCAAAACACCCTAAAAACCCTGTTTGATGACTCACTCGTCATCTCGACTTTAAACATGGTTGGAAATCTTATAATTTGCAAACAAAAATCGACATCTGTAACCTTCCTTTGAAAAGGAACACACAATTGGGGACAGTAAATTGTTCATGTCAATAAATAAGAAATAACGCTTAGGCGATCCCGACAAACATATAACACACTGAGTATTTCTCCTGATGCGTTTGGTACATGAATCGTCTTTCTAGTTTCTACCGTTTCTTAGAATGAAAATTTTTACATTTCAAGACAACTCCTGAAAAGACGTTTAGAGCCTGATTCGGCATATAGGCCTAAAACGCACTGGTAGGACCTCCTGATGCGTTTGGTACATAATCGTCTTTCTAGCTTCTACCGTTTCTTAGAATGAAAATTTTTACATATCAAGACAACTTCTGGAAAGACGCTTGAGCCTTTGGCATGAAGCAGAGCTCACTGTTAGCATGATACCTTTTACATGAATCGTCTTCTAGCTTTACCGTTTCTTAGATGAAAATTTTAATTTTCAAGAGAACTCCTGAAAAACGTTTAAAGCCTGATCCGGTATATAAACATAAAACACACTGGAGTATTTCTCCTGATGCGTTTGGTACATGAATCGTCTTTCTAGATTCTACCGTTCCTTAGAATGCCCAATTTTCCAATCCAAGACAAGTCCTAAAATATGTTGGAGCCTGATTCGCATATAGGCCTAAAACGCACTGGTAGCACCTTCTGATGCGTTTGCTACATGAGTCGTCTTTCTAGCTTCTACCGTTTCTTAGAATGAAAATTTTTACATTTCAATACAACTCCTGAAAAGATGTTTGGAGCCTGATTCGGCATATAGGCCTAAAACGCACTGGTAGCACCTTTGATGCGTTTGCTACATGAGTCGTCTTCTAGCTTCTACCGTTTCTTAGAATGAAAATTTTTACATTTCAAGACAACTTCTGGAAAGACGTTTGGAGCCTGATTCAGCATATAAACATAAAACACACTGGAGTATTTCTCCTGATGCGTTTGGTACATGAATCGTCTTACTAGCTTCTACCGATTCTTAGAATGAAAATTTTTACATATCAAAACAACTCCTGAAAAGATGTTTGAAGCCTGATTCGGCATATAGGCCTAAAACGCACTGGTAGCACCTGATGCGTTTGGTACATGAATCGACTTTCTAGGTTCTACCGTTCCTTAGATAAGTGTCTCCAATTTTACAATCCAAGACAAGTCCTAAAAAGACGTTTAGAGCCTGATCCGATATATAAGCAAAAAACGCACTGGTAGTATCTCCTGATGCGTTTGGTAAGTAGATCGTCTTTCTACCTTCTACCGTTTCTTAGAATGAAAATTTTTACATATCAAAACAACTCCTGAAAAGATGTTTGAAGCCTGATTCGGCATATAGGCCTAAAACGCACTGGTAGCACCTCCTGATGCGTTTGGTACATGAATCGACTTTCTAGGTTCTACCGTTCCTTAGATAAGTGTGGAGACACACATTTGGAGAAATGAAAATTTTTAAATTTCAAGAGAACTCCTGAAACAACGTTTAGAGTCTGATCCGGTATATGAATATAAAACACACTAGAGTGTCTCTCCTGATGCGTTTGGTACATGAATCGTCTTACTAGCTTCTACCGTTTATTAGAATGAAAATTTTTACATTTCAATACAACTCCTGAAAAGATGTTTGGAGCCTGATTCGGCATATAGGCCTAAAATACACTGGTAGCACCTCCTGATGCGTTTGGTACATGAATCGACTTTCTAGCTTCTACCGTTCCTTAGATAAGTGTCTCCAAATGAAAATTTTTACATTTCAAGACAACTTCTGGAAAGACGCTTGATGCCTTTGGTACATGAATCGTCTTTCTAGCTTCTACCGTTTCTTAGAATGAAAATTTTTACATTTCAATACAACTCCTGAAAGGACGTTTGGAGCCTGATTAGGCATATATGCATACATTTTACATATCAAGACAACTCCTGAAACAACGTTTAGAGTCTGATACGGTATATAAATATAAAACACACTAGAGTGTCTCTCCTGATGCGTTTGGTACATGAATCGTCTTACTAGCTTCTACCGTTTCTTAGAATGAAAATTTTTACATTTCAAGACAACTCCTGAAAAGACGTTGAGAGCCTGATCCGCTATATAAGCATAAAACGCACTGGTAGTATCTCCTGAAGCGTTTGGTACATAAATCGTTTTTCTAGCTTCTACCGTTTCTTAGAATGAAAATTTTTACATTTCAATACAACTCCGGAAAAGATGTTTGGAGCCTGATTCGGCATATAGGCCTAAAACGCACTGGTAGCACCTCTTGATCCGTTTGGTGCATGAATCGACCTTCTAGCTTCTACCGTTCCTTAGATAAGTGTCTCCAATTTTACAATCCAAGACAAGTCCTAAAAAGACGTTTTGAGCCTGATTAGGCATATATGCATACATTTTACATATCAAGACAACTGAAATAACGTTTAGAGCCTGATCCGGTATATAAACATAAAACACACTAGAGAATCTCTCCTGATGCGTTTGGTACATGAATCGTCTTACTAGCTTCTACCGTTTCTTAGAATGAAAATTTTTACATTTCAAGACAACTCCTAAAAAGACGTTTAGAGCCTGATCCGATATATAAGCAAAAAACGCACTGGTAGTATCTCCTGATGCGTTTGGTAAGTAGATCGTCTTTCTACCTTCTACCGTTTCTTAGAATGAAAATTTTTACATTTCAATACAACTCCTGAAAAGATGTTTGGAGCCTGATTCGGCATATAAGCAGAGAACGCACTGTTAGCACCTGATGCCTTTGGTACATGAGTCGTCTTTCTAGCTGCTACCGTTTCTTAGAATGAAAATTTTTACATTTCAAGAAAACTCCTGAAAAGACGTTTAGAGCCTGATCCGGTAAATAAACATAAAACACACTGGAGTATTTCTCCTGATGCGTTTGGTGCATGAATCGTCTTTCTAGCTTCTACCGTTTCTTAGAATGAAAATTTTTACATTTCAAGAGAACTCCTGAAAAGACGTTTAGAGCCTGATCCGGTATATAAACATAAAACACACTGGAGTGTTTCTCCTGATGCGTTTGGTGCATGAATCGTCTTTCTAGCCTCTACCGTTTCTTAGAATGAAAATTTTTACATTTCAGAGAACTGAAAAGACGTTTGAAGCCTGATTCGGCATATAGGCCTAAAACACAGGTAGCACCTCCTGATGCGTTTGGTACATAGATCGTCTTTCTAGCTTCTACCGTTTCTTATAATGAAATTTTACATTTCAAGACAACTTCTGGAAAGACGTTTGGAGCCTGATTCGGCATGTAAGCAGAAAACGCACTGTTAGCACCTGATGCCTTTGGTACATGAATCGTCTTTCTAGCTTCTACCGTTTCTTAGAATGAAAATTTTTACATTTCAAGACAACTTCTGGAAAGACGTTTGGAGCCTGATTCGGCATATAAACATAAAACACACTGGAGTATTTCTCCTGATGCGTTTGGTACATAGATCGTCTTTCTAGCTTCTACCGTTTCTTAGAATGAAAATTTTTACATTTCAAGACTTCTGGAAAGACGCTTGGAGCCTGATTCGGCATATAAGCAGAGAACTCACTGTTAGCACCTGATGCGTTTGGTACATGAATCGTCTTTCTAGATTCTACCGTTCCTTAGATAAGTGTCTCCAATTTTCCAATCCAAGACAAGTCCTAAAATATGTTTGGAGCCTGATTCGGCATATAAGCATAAAACGCACTGGTAGTATCTCCTGAAGCGTTTGGTACATAAATCGTTTTTCTAGCTTCTACCGTTTCTTAGAATGAAAATTTTTACATTTCAATACAACTCCGGAAAAGATGTTTGGAGCCTGATTCGGCATATAGGCCTAAAACGCACTGGTAGCACCTCTTGATGCGTTTGGTGCATGAATCGACCTTCTAGCTTCTACCGTTCCTTAGATAAGTGTCTCCAATTTTACAATCCAAGACAAGTCCTAAAAAGACGTTTTAGCCTGATTTTGGCATTTTTTATGCAAATAAAAATTTTTACATTTCAAGACAACTGAAAAACGTTTAGAGCCTGTTTCCGGTATATAAACATAAAACACACTAGAGAATCTCTCCTGATGCGTTTGGTACATGAATCGTCTTTCTAGCTTCTACCGTTTCTTAGAATGAAAATTTTTACATTTCAAGACAACTCCTGAAAAGACGTTTAGAGCCTGATCCGGTATATAAGCAAAAAAACGCACTGGTAGTATCTCCTGATGCGTTTGGTAATAAAATCGTCTTTCTACCTTCTACCGTTTCTTAGAATGAAAATTTTTACATTTCAATACAACTCCTGAAAAGATGTTTGGAGCCTGATTCGGCATATAAGCAAAACGCACTGGTTAGCCCCTTTGATCCCGTTTGGTACATAAAGTCGTCTTTCTAGCTTCTACCGTTTCTTAGAATGAAAATTTTTACATTTCAAAAAGAACTCCTGAAAAGACGTTTAGAGCCTGATCCGGAAATATAAACATAAAACACACTGGAGTATTTCTCCTGATGCGTTTGGTGCATGAATCGTCTTTCTAGCTTCTACCGTTTCTTAGAATGAAAATTTTTACATTTCAAGAGAACTCCTGAAAAGATGTTTAGAGCCTGATTCGGTATAAAAGACATAAAATACACGGGGTGTTTCTCCTGATGCGTTTGGTGCATGAATCGTCTTTCTACCCTTCTACCGTTTCTTAGAAATGAAAAAATTTTTACATTTAAAGAGAATTTTGGAAAGACGTTTAAATGCCTTTGGCATAATCGTCTAAAACACAGGTACACCTTTTTTAAAATGAAATTTGGTACTTTTAATCAACTTTCAAAAGCTTTACCGATTACTTAAAATGAAATTTTACATTTCAAGACAACTTCTGGAAAACGTTTGGAGTCTGATTCGGTATGTAAATATAAAACGCACTGGTTCTCTCCTGATCCCGTTTGGTACATGAATCGTCTTTCTAGCTTCTACCGTTTCTTAGAATGAAAATTTTTACATTTCAAGACAACTTCTGGAAAGACTTTTGGAGCCTGATCCGCTATATAAGCATAAAACGCACTGGTAGTATCTCCTGAAGCGTTTGGTACATAAATCGTTTTTCTAGCTTCTACCGTTTCTTAGAATGAAAATTTTTACATTTCAATACAACTCCTGAAAAGATGTTTGGAGCCTGATTCGGCATATAGGCCTAAAACGCACTGGTAGCACCTCTTGATGCGTTTGGTGCATGAATCGACCTTCTAGCTTCTACCGTTCCTTAGATAAGTGTCTCCAATTTTACAATCCAAGACAAGTCCTAAAAAGACGTTTTGAGCCTGATTAGGCATATATGCATACATTTTACATATCAAGACAACTGAAATAACGTTTAGAGCCTGATCCGGTATATAAACATAAAACACACTAGAGAATCTCTCCTGATGCGTTTGGTACATGAATCGTCTTACTAGCTTCTACCGTTTCTTAGAAATGAAAATTTTTACATTTCAAGACAACTCCTGAAAAGACGTTTAGAGCCTGATCCGGTATATAAACATAAAACACACTGGAGTATTTCTCCTGATGCGTTTGGTACATGAATCGTCTTACTAGCTTCTACCGTTTCTTAGAATGAAAATTTTTACATTTCAAACAACTCCTGAAAAGATGTTTGAGCCTGATTCGGCATATAGGCCTAAAACGCACTGGTAGCACCTCCTGATGCGTTTGGTACATGAATCGACTTTCTAGCTTCTACCGTTCCTTAGATAATGTCTCCAATTTTACATCCAAGACAAGTCCTAAAAAGACGTTTGAGCCTGATTCGGCATATAGTGCCTAAAACGAAAACTGGTTTGGGCTATCCTTCTCCTGATGGCGTTTGGTACATGAATCGTCTTTCTAGCTTCTACCGTTTCTTAGAATGAAAATTTTTACATTTCAAGAGAACTCCTGAAAAGACGTTTAGAGCCTGATCCGGTATATAAACATAAAACACACTGGAGTATTTCTCCTGATGCGTTTGGTACATGAATCGTCTTTCTAGCTTCTACCGTTTCTTAGAATGAAAATTTTTACATTTCAAGAAACTCTGAAAAGACGTTTGAAGCCTGATTCGGCATATAGGCCTAAAACACACTGGTAGCACCTCCTGATGCGTTTGGTACATGAATCGTCTTTCTAGCTTCTACCGTTTCTTATGAATGAAAATTTTACATTTCAAGACAACTCCTGAAAGACGTTTAGGGCCTGATTCGGCATAAGGCCATAAAACGCACTGGTAGACCTTGATGCCTTTGGTACATAATCGTCTTTCTAGCTTCTACCGTTTCTTAGAATGAAAATTTTTACATTTCAAGACAACTTCTGGAAAGACGTTTGGAGCCTGATTCGGCATATAAACATAAAACACACTGGAGTATTTCTCCTGATGCGTTTGGTACATAGAATCGTCTTTCTAGCTTCTACCGTTTCTTAGAATGAAAATTTTTACATTTCAAGACAACTTCTGGAAAGACGTTTGGAGCCTGATTCGGCATATAAGCATAAAACCACTGGTAGATCTCCTGATGCGTTTGGTACATGAATCGTCTTTCTAGATTCTACCGTTCCTTAGATAAGTGTCTCCAATTTTACAATCCAAGACAAGTCCTAAAAAGATGTTTGGAGCCTGATTCGGCATATAGGCCTAAAACGCACTGGTAGCACCTCCTGATGCGTTTGGTACATGATCGTCTTTCTAGCTTCTACCGTTTCTTAGAATGAAAATTTTTACATTTCAAGACATTCTGGAAAGACGTTTGGAGCCTGATTCGGCATATAAGCATAAAACCACTGGTAGACTCCTGATGCGTTTGGTACATGAATCGTCTTTCTAGCTTCTACCGTTCCTTAGATAAGTGTCTCCAAATTTTTACAGTCCATTTAGACGAAGTCCTAAAAAGACGTTTGAAGCCTGATTCGGCATATAGGCCTAAAACACAGGTAGCACCTCCTGATGCGTTTGGTACATAGATCGTCTTTCTAGCTTCTACTGTTTCTTAGAATGAAAATTTTTACATTTCAAGACAACTTCTGGAAAGACGTTTGGAGCCTGATTCAGCATATAAACATAAAACACACTGGAGTATTTCTCCTGATGCGTTTGGTACAAGAATCGTCTTACTAGCTTCTACCGTTTCTTAGAATGAAAATTTTTACATTTCAAGACAACTCCTGAAAAGACGTTTAGGGCCTGATTCGGCATATAGGCCTAAAACGCACTGGTAGGACCTCCTGATGCGTTTGGTACATAGATCGTCTTTCTAGCTTCTACCGTTTCTTAGAATGAAAATTTTTACATATCAAGACAACTTCTGGAAAGACGCTTGGAGCCTGATTCGGCATGTTAGCAGAGAACGCACTGTTAGCACCTGATGCCTTTGGTACATGAATCGTCTTTCTAGCTTCTACCGTTTCTTAGAATGAAAATTTTTACATTTCAAGACAACTTCTGGAAAGACGTTTGGAGCCTGATTCAGCATATAAACATAAAACACACTGGAGTATTTCTCCTGATGCGTTTGGTACATGAATCGTCTTTCTAAATTCTACCGTTCCTTAGATAAGTGTCTCCAATTTTACAGTCCAAGACAAGTCCTAAAAAGATGTTTGGAGCCTGATTCGGCATATAGGCCTAAAACGCACTGGTAGCACCTCCTGATGCGTTTGGTACATAGATCGTCTTTCTAGCTTCTACCGTTTCTTAGAATGAAAATTTTTACATTTCAAGACTTCTGGAAAGACGCTTGGAGCCTGATTCGGCATATAAGCAGAGAACTCACTGTTAGCACCTGATGCCTTTGGTACATGAATCGTCTTTCTAGCTTCTACCGTTTCTTGGAATGAAAATTTTTACATTTCAAGACAACTTTTGGAAAGACGTTTGGAGCCTGATTCAGCATATAAACATAAAACACACTGGAGTATTTCTCCTGATGCGTTTGGTACATGAATCGTCTTACTAGCTTCTACCGATTCTTAGAATGAAAATTTTTACATATCAAAACAACTCCTGAAAAGATGTTTGAAGCCTGATTCGGCATATAGGCCTAAAACGCACTGGTAGCACCTGATGCGTTTGGTACATGAATCGACTTTCTAGGTTCTACCGTTCCTTAGATAACTGTCTCCAAATGAAAATTTTTACATTTCCAGACAACTTCTGGAAAGACGCTTGGAGCCTGATTCGGCATGTAAGCAGAGAACGCACTGTTAGCACCTGATGCCTTTGGTACATGAATCGCCTTTCTAGCTTCTACCGTTTCTTAGAATGAAAAGTTTTATATTTCAAGAGAACTGAAAAGACGTTTAGAGCCTGATCCGGTATATAAACATAAAACACACTGGAGTATTTCTCCTGATGCGTTTGGTACATGAATCGTCTTTCTAGATTCTACCGTTCCTTAGATAAGTGTCTCCAATTTTACAATCCAAGACAAGTCCTAAAAAGACGTTTAGAGCCTGATCCGATATATAAGCAAAAAACGCACTGGTAGTATCTCCTGATGCGTTTGGTAAGTAGATCGTCTTTCTACCTTCTACCGTTTCTTAGAATGAAAATTTTTACATATCAAAACAACTCCTGAAAAGATGTTTGAAGCCTGATTCGGCATATAGGCCTAAAACGCACTGGTAGCACCTCCTGATGCGTTTGGTACATGAATCGACTTTCTAGGTTCGAGGTTCTAGGTTAGAGCCTGATCCGATATATAAGCATAAAACGCACTGGTAGTATCTCCTGATGCGTTTGGTAAGTAGATCGTCTTTCTACCTTCTACCGTTTCTTAGAATGAAAATTTTTACATTTCAATACAACTCCTGAAAAGATGTTTGGAGCCTGATTCGGCATATAAGCAGAGAACGCACTGTTAGCACCTGATGCCTTTGGTACATGAGTCGTCTTTCTAGCTGCTACCGTTTCTTAGAATGAAAATTTTTACATTTCAAGAGAACTCCTGAAAAGACGTTTAGAGCCTGATCCGGTATATAAACATAAAACACACTGGAGTGTTTCTCCTGATACGTTTGGTACATAGATCGTCTTTCTAGCTTCTACCGTTTCTTAGAATGAAAATTTTTACAATTTCAATACAACTCCTGAAAAGATGTTTGAAGCCAAATTCGGCATATAGGCCTAAAACGCACTGGCAGCACCTCCTGATGCGTTTGGTACATGAATCGTCTTTCTAGATTCAACCGTTCCCTAGATATGTGTCTCAAATTTTACAATCCAATACAAGTACTAAAAAGACGTTAGGAGCCTGATTAGGCATATATGCATACATTTTACATATCAAGACAGCTCGTGAAACAACGTTTAGAGCCTGATCCGGTATATAAACATAAAACACACTAGAGTATCTCTCCTGATGCGTTTGGTACATGAATCGTCTTTCTAGTTTCTACCGTTTCTTAGAATGAAAATTTTTACATCTCAAGACAACTCCTGAAACGACGTTTAGAGCCTGATTCGGCATATAGGTCTAAAACGCACTGGTAGCACCTCCTGATGCGTTTGGTACATAGATCGTCTTTCTAGCTTCTACCGTTTCTTAGAATGAAAATTTTTATATTTCAATACAACTTCTGGAAAGACGTTTGGAGCCTGATTCGGCATATAAACATGAAACACACTGGAGTATTTCTCCTGATGCGTTTGGTACATAAATCGTCTTTCTAGCTTCTAACGTTTCTTAGAATGAAAATTTTTACATTTCAATACAACTCCTGAAAAGATGTTTGGAGCCTGATTAGGCACATATGCATACATTTTACATATCCAGACAACTCCTGAAACAACGTTTAGAGTCTGATCCGGCATATAAATATAAAACACACTAGTGTTTCTCCTGATGCGTTTGGTACATGAATTGGTACATGAATCGTCTTTCCAGGTTCTACCGTTTCTTAGAATGAAAATTTTTACATTTCAAGACAACTTCTGGAAAGACGTTTGGAGCCTGATTCGGCATATACACATAAAACACACTGGAGTATTTCTCCTGATGCGTTTGGTACAGAATCGTCTTTCTAGGTTCTACCGTTTCTTAGAATGAAAATTTTTACATTTCAAGAAAACTCCTGAAAAGACGTTTAGAGCCTGATCCGGTAATAAACATAAAACACACTGGAGTATTTCTCCTGATGCGTTTGGTCATGAATCGTCTTTCTAGCTTCTACCGTTTCTTAGAATGAAAATTTTTACATTTCAAGAAACTCCTGAAAAGACGTTTGAGCCTGATCCGGATATAAACTAAAACCACTGGTGTTCTCCTGATGCGTTTGGTACATAGATCGTCTTTCTAGCTTCTACCGTTTCTTAGAATGAAAATTTTTACATTTCAAACAACTTCTGGAAAGAGTTTGGAGCCTGATTCGGCATATACCTAAAACCACTGGAGATCTCCTGATGCGTTTGGTACAGAATCGCTTTCTAGCTTCTACGTTCTAGGTTTTAAAACCCTAAAATTTCCGATATATACTAAAAGCACTGGTAGACTCCTGATGCGTTTGGTAAGAATCGACTTTCTAGCTTCTACCGTTTCTTAGAATGAAAAAAATTTTTACATTTCAAACAACTCCTGAAAGACGTTTGAGCCTGATTCGGATATAGACAAAACGCTTTTAGCACCTTCTGATGATTTTACATAATCACTTCTAAGTTTACCGTTCAAATGAAATTTTACATTTCAAGACAACTCCTGAAAAACGTTTAGAGCTGATCCGGCATATAAAATAAAACACACTGTTTTCTCCTGATGCGTTTGGTACATGAATGTCTTTCTAGGTTCTACCGTTTCTTAGAATGAAAATTTTTACATTTCAAGACAACTTCTGGAAAGACGTTTAGAGCCTGATCCGGTATATAAACATAAAACACACTGGAGTATTCTCCTGATGCGTTGGTACATGAATCGTCTTTCTAGATTCTACCGTTTCTTAGAATGAAAATTTTAATTCAAGACAATCCTAAAAAGTTTGGAGCCTGATTCGGCATATAAACTAAACCACTGGAGATCTCCTGATGCGTTTGGTACATGAACGTCTTTCTAGTTCTACCGTTTCTTAGAATGAAAATTTTTAATATCAAAACAACTCCTGAAAAGATTTTGGAGCCTGATTCGGCATATAGGCCTAAAACGCACTGGTAGCACCTCCTGATGCGTTTGGTACATGAATCGACTTTCTAGCTTCTACCGTTCCTTAGATAAGTGTCTACAAATGAAAATTTTTACATTTCAAGACAACTTCTGGAAAGACGCTTGATGCCTTTGGTACATGAATCGTCTTTCTAGCTTCTACCGTTTCTTAGAATGAAAATTTTTACATTTCAAGAGAACTCCTGAAAAGACGTTTAGAGCCTGATCCGGTATATAAACATAAAACACACTGGAGTGTTTCTCCTGATGCGTTTGGTACATGAATCGTCTTTCTAGCTTCTACCGTTCCTTAGATAAGTGTCTCCAATTTTACAATCCAAGACAAGTCCTAAAAAGACGTTTGGAGCCTGATTAGGCATATATGCATACATTTTACATATCAAGACAACTCCTGAAATAACGTTTAGAGTCTGATCCGGTATATAAATATAAATTACACTAGTATCTCTCCTGATGCGTTTGGTACATGAATCGTCTGACTAGCTTCTACCGTTTCTTAGAATGAAAATTTTTACATTTCAAGACAACTCCTGAAAAGACGTTTAGAGCCTGATCCGCTATATAAGCATAAAACGCACTGGTAGTATCTCCTGATGCGTTTGGTACATAAATCGTTTTTCTAGCTTCCCGTTTCTTAGAATGAAAATTTTTACATTTCAATACAACTCCTGAAAAGATGTTTGGAGCCTGATTAGGCTTATAAGCAGAGAACACACTGTTAGCACCTGATGCCTTTGGTACATGAATCGTCTTCTAGCTGCTACCGTTTCTTAGAATGAAAATTTTACATTTCAAGAGAACTCCTGAAAAGACGTTTAGAGCCTGATCCGGTAAATAAACATAAAACACACTGGAGTATTTCTCCTGATGCGTTTGGTACATGAATCGTCTTTCTAGATTCTACCGTTCCTTAGATATGTGTCTCCAATTTTACAATCCAAACAAGTCCTAAAAAGACGTTTTGGAGCCTGATTCGGCATGTAGGCCTAAAACGCACTGGTAGAACCTCCTGATGCGTTTGGTACATGAATCGTCTTTCTAGATTCTACCGTTCCTTAGATATGTGTCTCAAATTTTACAATCCAATACAAGTCCTAAAAAGACGTTTGGAGCCTGATTCAGCATATAAGCAGAGAACGCACTGTTTGCACCTGATGCCTTTGGTACATGAATCGTCTTTCTAGCTTCTACCGTTTCTTAGAATGAAAATTTTTACATTTCAAGAGAACTCCTGAAAAGACGTTTAGAGCCTGATCCGGTATATAAACATAAAACACACTAGAGTATCTCTCCTGATGCGTTTGGTACATGAATCGACTTTCTAGCTTCTACCGTTCCTTAGATAAGTGTCTCCAATTTTACAATCCAAGACAAGTCCTAAAAAGACGTTTGGAGCCTGATTAGGCATATATGCATACATTTTCATATCAAGACAACTCCTGAAATAACGTTTAGAGTCTGATCCGGTATATAAATATAAAACACACTAGAGTGTCTCTCCTGATGCGTTTGGTACATGAATCGTCTTACTAG
>CM055659.1:13654626-13682538 GCA_029378335.1 Agrilus mali
AACTGAATTATTTCGTAAATATTCAGTACTTTAAATTTATTGCCCGGTGGAAGGATTACAACAACCATGTTTATTTTCTCTAGCTGACAACACAGGCTCTAGTAAGAAGATAAAGGCTATCACCTCTAAATACTCTATCCCCTCCAACACAGTTTACTGTCTACAGCTGACCAGTCGTACTTTGTCCTCGCCACAACCTCCTCCTCCCAAGCGTCATTGAATATAAGCACATGGTGTACGACCTAATAACCGGCCAATGAACCAAAAACGCGAAAAGTTCAAAGCCCTAATTTACGGTCATTGACAACAAGTTTAACCTCGATAAAGGTCAACAACCTCCTCCTCCTCCTCCGGTCATAGAACCGGCGAATCCATACTACTTTTATTAAATTTTGAAGCCTATAACAGTATTCCAAATATTGATGAAAACAACAACAAATTCTACTTTGAAGGTTCTAACAAACCAGCCGTGGTTCTTCCAGAAGGATCCTATGAAATCGATGTTATTAATAATTTTCTTCAGGATAAATTGAAAGGGACTGATGACAGTATTCACTTGTCTGGAGACTATACTACATTAAAAAGTCGTGTTAAGAGTACCAGAAAAGTTGATTTCACTCCAACAGATTCTCCAGCAAAAATATTAGGTTTTAATAATAAGCTTCTACCATCGATTGAAGAGGAGTCTGACCATGTAGCTGACATTTTCAAGGTAAACGCAATTTCGGTAATGTGTAACCTTGAATCTAACTCCTACATACATACCAATAATGGTACTAAAGGACAAGATGGACAGGTACTACATCAATTCTTTCCCAATGTACCTCCCGGATTTAAAATTGTAGAGAATCCTACAAATCTTATATATTTATCTATCAACACACATGTCATCGATTACATTTCCCTTGAAATAGACGGTAATCTTGTTAATTTCCGTGGAGAACGCGTCACAGTAAGACTTCATTTACGAAAAGTTTAATATGGTTACACGATATAGTTGCAACCAACGATATTCGAACAAGAACAATACTATAAAACGATTACCACACTCTTAGACGCTTATTTCGCTTACACCCTTTCAACGATTGACACCGTCCAATAAACAGTTCCTTAAATCTTTGGGGTTGCGGTTGAAAAAGGTGAAACGTTAAAATGGTTCTAGAAATGCTGAATGTCACCGAGAAAGCTGTTTTCGACAACGCTATTGTTAATGCTGATAAACATACCCATCAACCATACGCGAATTCAACTTTTAAAAATAATGATACCATACGAATTCCAATAGAAAATGAAGTTGTATACACCTAACCTTCCAATAGTTTTGTATACGTAGAAGGACGTTTGCTGAAAAAGGATGGAGCTGTACCTACCGCTACTACCTTTATCAATAATGGTATTCTACACCTGTTTGATGAAATTCGATATGAATTGGGTGGAAAAGTTATTGACTGAGTCCGCAATCCTGGTATGACTACAACGATGAAGGGTTATGTGTCTTACAATGAAAATGAAAGTAAACGTCTCCTTAATAGTGGCTGGTTACCTCCTGCTTTAGGCGCTGTACAAGGAGTTGCCCTTCATACTAGGAATCTGGTTGATACAAACGGTTACTTCAACGTTTGTATTCCTCTTCGTATGTTTTTAGGATTTGGTGAAGACTTTCGAAAGATAATACTCAACATACGACAAGAATTAATTCTAGTTCGCAGCAGTACTGATAATAATGCTCTCTTTTGCTCAGCAATACCGGCTGAAGAGGTAGTTGTACAATTAAGTCAGATATCTTGGAAAATTCCTCATGTATCTGTTGCTGATGCTGAACGTTTGAAATTATTACGTTACGTGGATCGTAATTTAAATATGGAACTTTCGTTCCGTAGTTGGGAACTGCATGAATATCCCTTACTTAATCAATCACATTCTCACAACTGGACTGTGAAAACTACATCACAGTTGGAAAAACCTCGCTTCATTATTTTCGGATTTCAAACCGATAAAGGAAATGATATTAAAAAAAATATGAGTACTTTCGATCACTGCGACCTCACCAATTTCAAAGTTCACTTAGGATCCACTATGTACCCGTACGATAATTTGAATTTTGATTTCGATGTTTCCAGATTTGCTGTTTTGTATGAAATGTATGTTAACTTTCAACAATCGTATTATGGTAATGTGAGTGAACCCTTATTCGATCCTAAAGAATTTCTAACGATTGCTCCTCTTGTAATAGTAGACTGTTCTTATCAGAATGAAATTGTGAAATCCGGTAGTACCGATATTCGTTTAGAATTTAACACTAAACATAATGTACCAGATAAAACAGCAGCTTACTGTTTAATCATTCATGATCGTATGATACGTCACAATCCCTCTACAAATTTAGTTCAAGAAGTATAAAACCCAATAACCACAACAACATTTCACTTTATTTTTCGATACTGAACAGTGAGCACGATGACTTTCTTACTAGACGTACAAGGTTTTCAATGTAGCGAGAATCGATATGTTTTCAAAGAAGTAGCTATTGTTGCATTAAAGGAAGAACCAGTTTATCATTACACATTTGAACCTCCATTTCCGTGGGACGCCCTCCCGGTTCGTTACAGAAGTCAAAATCGTTGATTAACCAGAAACTTTCATGGGTCGATTGTGGACTCAAAGTTGCACATTTATTCACAAAGATAGCCCAAAAAGTCCATTGGCGCAGTTAATAATTGCCTAGAACGTTATTTCTTGCCATTTTTCCGATTTTTTGCGACTTGTTTGGTCAAAATCAACCAGAAGGGTTCCCCCTTGGGGTCGTTTGTGGACACAAAGTTGCATTTTTTTTCACAAAGATAGTCCAAAAAGTCCATTGGCGCAGTTAATAATTGCCTAGAACGTTGTTTCTTGCCATTTTTTCAATTTTTGGTAACTTTTTTGGTCAAAATCTACCAGAATTGTACCCCCTTTGGGTCGATTGTGGACTCAAAGTTGCACATTTTTTCTAAAGATAGACCGAAAAGTCCATTGGCTCAGTTAATAATTGCCTAGAACGTTGTTTCTTATCAATTTGCCGATTTTTTGCGACTTTTTTGGTCAAAATCAACCAGAATTGTACCCCCTATAGGTCGATTGTGGACTCAAAGTTGCACATTTTTTCACAAATATAGACCAAAAAGTCCATTAGCGCAGTCAATAATTGCCTAAAACGTTGTTTCGTGCCATTGTTCCGATTTTTTTGCGACTTTTTTGGTCAAAATCAACCAGAAAGGTCCACACTACGGGTCGATTGTGGACTCAAGGTTGCACATTTTAGGACAAATACATGCCAAAGAGTCCATTGGCGCAGATAATAATTGCCTAGAACGTTGTTTCTTGCCATTTTTCCGATTTTTTTGCGACTTCATTGGTCAAAATCAACCAGACTCCTAAAAGGACGCTTGATGCCACATTCGGCATATAAGCATAGAACGCACTGGCAGTAAATCCTGATGCGTTTGGTACATGAATCGTCTTTGCATGTCATTTCAGGAGAGCTCCTGAAAAGACCCTTTGAGCCTGATTCGGCATATAAGTATAGAACGTGCTACTAGCATCTACTGAAGTGTTTGACCCATGAATCGTCTTCGTTGCTTTTACCGTTACGCAGATAAGTGACCCCAAATGAGCATTTACGAAAGGACGCTTTGATCCTGATTCGGCATATAAGCCTGGAACGCATTAGTAGTATCTCCTGAAGCGTTTGGCACATGAATCACCCTTCCAGCTTTTACTGTTTCTTAGATAAGTGACTCCAACTGAATATTTATGCATTTCGCGACAACTCCTGAGAAAACGCTTGGAGCCTCATTCGGCAAATAGGCGTAGAACGTACTTTTAGTATCTTCTGATGCTTTCGGGACGTAAATCGTCCTAGTAGCTTTTAGCGTTCCTTAGTTAAGTGACTCCAAATGAACTTTTCTGCATTTTATGACAACTGAGATGACGTTTCGGGCCTGATTCGGCATATGAGCGTAGAACGCACGTTTAGTATATCCTGATGCGTTTGGGACGTAATTCGTCGTTGTAGCTTTTAGAGTTCCTTAGTTAAGTGACTCCAAATGAACATTTCTGCATTTTATGACAACTGAGATGACGCTTTGAGCCTGATTCGCCTAATAATCATAGAACGCACAAGAAGTATCTCCTGAAGCGTTTGGCACATGAATCGCCCCTCCAGCTTTAACTGTTCCTTAGATAAGTGACTCTGACTTAATATTTATGCATTTCACGACAACTCCTGAAAAGGCGCTTTTTGCCTGATTCGACATATAAGCATAGAACGTACTAGTAGCATCTCCTTAAACGTTTGGCACAAGAATCGTCCTCGTAGCTCTTACTGTCCCTTAGATAACTGACTCCAAATAAACCTTTTTACATTTCAAGACAACTCCTGAAAAGGCGCTTTGGGCCTGATTCGTCATATAAGCGCAGAATGTACTAGTAGTATCTCCTGAAGCATTTGGCACATGAATCGTCCTTTCAGCTTTTACCGTTTCTTAGACAATTGAATCCAAATGAACATTTACGCTTTCCAGATAACTCCTGAAAATACCCTTTGAGCCAGATTCGTCATATAAGCGTAGAGCGTACTAGAAGTATCTCCTGGAGCGTTTGCCATTTGAATCGTCCTCGTAGCTTTTACTGTTCTTTTGATAGGTGACTTCAAATGAACATTTATGCATATCAAGAGAAGAACTGAAAGGACGCTTAGTGCCTGATTCGTCATATATGCGTAGAACGTACTAGTAGTGTCTCCTGATGCATTTGGTACATCAATCATCCTCGTAGCTTTTACTGTTCCTTAGATAAGTGTCTCCAAATAAACCTTTTTGCAATTCAGGACAACTCCTGAAAAGACGCTTTGGGCCTGATTCGGCATATAAGCATGGAACGTACTGGTACTATCTCCGGAAGGGTTTAGCACATGAATCGTTCTCGTAGCTTTAAACGTTCCTTAGATGTGACTCCCAATGAACATTAATGCATCTCAAGACAGCTCCTGAACAGACGCTTTGAGCCTGATTCGCCTCATAAGAGTAGAACTTACCAGTAGTATCTCCTGAAGCGTTTGGTACATTAATCGTTTGTCTAACTTTTACTGTTACTTACATAAGTGTCTTCAGATGAACCCATTTGCATTTCAAGACAACTCCTGAAAAGACGCTTTAGGCCTGATTGAGCATATGAGCATAGAACGTACTAGTAGTATCTCCTGAAGTGTTCGGCACATGAATCGTTCTCCTAGCTTTTATTGTTCCTTAGATAAGTGTCTCCAAATTAACCTTTTTGCATTTCAGGACAACTCCTGTAATGACGCTTTGGGCCTCATTGGGCATATGAGCATAAAACGTACTAGTAGTAGTATTTCCTGAAGCGTTTGACACATGCATCGTCCTCGTAGCTTTTACAGTTCCTTAGATAAATGAGTCCAAATGAATATTTATGCGTTTCAAGAAAATTCCTGAAAAGACGCTTTGGGCCTGATTCGGCAAATAAGCGTAGAACGTAGTAGTAGTATCTCCTGATGCGTTGGGTACATAAATCGTCCTTGTAGCTGCTAGCGTTCCTTAGATAAGTGACTACAAATGAACATTTCAGCATTTCATGAGAACTCCTGCAAAGGCCCTTTGAGCCTGATTCGGCTCCTAAGCGTAGAACGTACCAGTAGTATCTCCTGAAGCGTTTGGCACATGCATCATCTTGAAGCTTTTACCGTTCCTTAGATATGTGACTCCCAATGAACATTTATGCAATTCAAGACAGCTCCTAAAAGGACGCTTTGAGGCTAATTCAACTATAAGCATAGAACGTACTAGTGATATCTGCTCAATCGTTTAGCACATTAGTGGTCCACGTAGCTTCTACCGTTATGTAGATAAGTGTCTCCCAATGAGCATTTTTGCTTTTCAAACAAATCCTGAAAGGACGCTATGAACCTGATTCGGCATATAAGCATGGAACGTACTAGTAGTATCTCCTGAATCGTTTGGAACATGAATCGTTTTCATAGCTTTTACCGTTCCTTAGATTTGTGACCCAAATTAACATTTATGCATTTCAAGACAGCGCCTAAAAGGACGCTTTGACCCTGATTCGGCTTATAAGCATAGCTTCTAGCGCTCCGTAGATAAGTGACTCCAAATGAACATTAATGCATTTCAAGACAACTACTGAAAAGGCGGTTTGAGCCTGATTCGGCTAGTAAGCATAGAACGTACCAGTAGTATCTCCTGGTGCGTTAGGTACATGAATCGCCCTTGTAGCTTCTTGCGTTCCTTAGATAAGTGACTACAGCGTGTGGCACATGCATCGTCTTTGAAGCTTTTACCGTTCCTTAAATATGTGACTCCCAATGAACATTTATGCATTTCAAGAAAGCTCCTGAAAAGACGTTTTGGAGCCTGATTCGGCTAATAAGCATAAGTAGATATACTATGGCGGGTTAGAGGTCATTCTTCGTTCTTTCAAGGTCATTCTTCTTTCTTTCAAGGTCATTCTTTGATTTTCTCCAAGAATTGTTGTGTGTGTGTGTATTGGTTGGTAGAGGGTGGTTGTTTTTGATGTGGTGTTGTTGTGAAGGGTTGTTCTTAAGAGAGGGTTGGTTGGTTGTTTTTTGTTCGTTTGTGTGTATGTGTGTGTGTGTGTGTAAATTGCTGATGGATTATTATGAATGTTGATGATGACGTAATTTTTTTGCTATGAAAAAAGTCTATGTCCGCGATCGGCGGTGAACCGACCACGCATGGGTAACTGCCTGCTATACTGGGAACCGGTTAACTCGGTGAGCTAGAAACCGGTCCCGCGAATAGTGCTTAACCTTTCGTATGAAAAAATAGCCACCAAGCAAGCAAGGCGCGCGCGCACAATGCACAGAATTATAAGGCTGTGTGTGTGTTTTGTGAAACGCAAATGTAGCAGGTGCGTTATCATCAAAACAAACCGCAATTGTCGGTCGAAGGAAGTTATAAATAAATTAATCATCTGATGGTGGATTTAAAATTAAAACAACAATAATATTTTTGGAATACATATATTTTTTAGAATTTACATTATGTGATATACACTATGGAGATGGTGCTGATTGTGTTTAAGTGCTGAATTAAAAAAATAAATCATACAGTAACATTTGTTTTTTTAATTATTATATTATAAATCCATTAGATATATTTTCAATTATCTTGTACATTGAAAACAAATTTAAACAAAGGAATATCTTCTATGATGTTGTATTCGTCAAAATCGAAGTGATCGTTAATGAATAAATTAAGATCTGACTCTATCATTTCATCTCCAAAATATCTATATGAAAATGTTGTTCCCAATCGAAGTAAAGGTGTAACCATACAATTATGACATATCCATTGCATATTTTGTATATCTTCTATTATATTACTTTCATATGTAACATATCTTTTAAAGTATCGCATATATGAACATTTAAGTAATGGATTAGTTTGTTTTTTTTCTTCTTCTTCTTCTTCTTCTTCTTCTTCTTCTTCTTCTTCTTCTTCTTCTTCTTCTTCTTCTATTGTCTTGAAATGTTTGTTCCAACATTCTTTGCATATCATTGAACAGTATTGTAGAGGGGTTTTATAGTATTTAAATTTTGCAAATAATATATAATATGTGGGTGAAATATCATTAGAATACTTAAATAAGGTAAGTATTTGAAACTTTGGAATTTTAATTTTCGGAGAAAATCTCCAACAATATAATGCAGGATGTTTGTTATGGTTGTAAATACTATTTATTTATGTATTACAATTTAATCGTCTTTTAAACAGTAATAATTTTAAATGGTGTGGTATATCTAAGCTATGTATTTCCTTATATGTAAATAGATAAGTATTGAGTAATTTATCAATAGATAGATTTAGCAAGGATGGCAGGAGAGGCATGTTCCACTGAATGCTCTTCAACAATTTTTATCTAGAATCATATATAATTTCAATTATTAAATAAAAAGAATGTAAAAGTTAAATGTAATCTTTATAGCCCCATGGATATGTATCTGTGTAAATATAATTTATAATGCGTTTGTCATCGTGTGGGCTAAGTGCCAGTTTTTTCTGTTTTACAGTGTAAACTTCATGTTTTTTAGATACAAATACATTTTGATTAGCTTCAACAATTCTGTTATTGAATAAACATTCAAAATAATCCTTAAATGTAATTTTTCTTAGCGCAGCCTTTTTAATCCCTTTAGATTTTTTTATAATTTCAACATTCTCCTCTTTATAACTGTACATTTTTATGGCATACATTTTCGGACGTAAACCAATAAATTCCCACATTTTTTTCCCTCATTACATTCATCTTTCATGAGACCTAATATTTTCTTATTTTTTAAAGGAATATGATAGGTATTATGTGGTGGATAGTTGGATGTATCAAATTAGTGTATATCATTTTTTACATATTGGTAAATATCATCAACATAGAAATGTCAAGTATACTGAATCCTACAAATATAAGTTTATTAAATTTAATGTTTAATCTTTTCATTTCAATAAGTATCATATCATCACCTAATATTGTACAACTATGAAAATTGGGTTTTGAAACATAATAGTTTACTCCATATCTTCCAGACCATTTAGTCACTAGTTTAACATCCCTATATTTTCGAACATCTAAAGTTTTACCGAAAACTGAATTATTCATAAGTTTATAGAAATTTATTTCAAATTCATTTTTACTCATCTCTCGTAAATTTGCATTTAACTCAACGAATTTCTTTAACCAAGATGACTGTTTAAATTTTAATATTCGATGAACCTTTTCAATTTTGATACCTAAACTTAAAGCTTGTTTTAAATTTCTATAATGAATAATATATTTTTTCTTATCATAAAGTGTTGTCAACAATTTAGTTATTTTCAAATTTGACCCAGAAGGAATTAAATGTTCAGGAAGCAATGGTAAATTTTTATGTTGTGTATGAAGTTTAGTAGGATATAGTAAATCCGCTTCAAAAATATATCCAACGTCTCCATTATCTTTAATTTCATCAACGTTTATAGAATAGACATCAGTGACCCATTCAAATTGACCTACTGGTAGGGGAAATGTCATTGCATAACCGTATAAATTATTTACATCATAATACATTAAAAATGAGCTAGGTTCGTTAGGTCTAAAATTCTTTCCCATATATTTATTATTTGCTTTTCCGTACCTATTACATGATTGTGATACTCCCCCTCGAATACCATGTTCTAAGAACATTATCATATCAATATCATTTAATAGTTCTAAATCTATTCCAGTAATTTTAAGCATGCTATCAAAAGCTAGTCCTGGTGCTGTATAATAATGTAAACTGTCTAAATTATACGTGTTCCAACAAGTTAAACGAAAATTTTCAAATACGTCAGCAAGTAACAAAACGTCAGTTTTCAAATATAATTGTGCATATTGTTGTAAAGTTGAAATTTTGAAATTATCCCAAACTATGCTTGCATGTTCATGGTCCGCTTCAGAAATGTGACAATCATTAAATGTACTAAAGAAACATTCTTTAGATGGTAGCTGAGTATCCTGTAATTTTTCCCAACCGCTGAAATATTCATATGGAAAAACACCTTTACGCTGTACCAATTCAAATTCGTTTTCATTTTGATAATATTTCCTTGTTATTAATTTGTGGTCCCTATCTAGATAGGTTGCTAATTTATCTAAACTACTAGCCATAAACCGAAAGGAATGTAAAAATCTGAAGTTAATATTAGTACAATTAATATATTTTGTAAACGAAATGTATTTTTCTTTGTTTACAGGTAATAATGACATTCCTCCTTTTATTTCTATACCTAAAGCTTTAATTAAGAAATGGCTATCGTATCCAGATAAATTGTGAAAGACAATAGGTATTGCGTGACTATCATTATAATTTAAGTTACACCCTTTATGACTTGCACCGCGGTAATCAACATTTAGATGTGAATGGTCCTTAACTTTTACATCATTTCCTAAAAAAGGCTTACAACAAATATGACAGTGTGTTGCATTTAAGAATTCAATTTCCTGCTCACAATTTAACGGCTTCAAGAAACAATATCGGATAAAATAATTTGCACTTCAAAAGGAATTTTTTCAAGTTCCTTAACAAACCACGAAATACAATCTTTTCCTGTGTATAATTTAAATCTTGAATATGAGTCTTATAAGAACATTTTAAATAATATGCAATACTGAAAGGTTCATGTTTTTGAAGTGTTTGTGTTTTCCTTGTCATATTATTTACATTTTCATCACAATTAATGAGTAAACTTTCCAAATCAGCATAAATAACAAACGGCACTAACTCCTTATGTTTAAAATTTTTAAATTTAAAATATTTTTCTGATTCAGTGGGTAAAGTAATTTTTGTGCTGTTCAAATTTTTACAATCGATTGTATGCCGTTCTAAAATTTCTTCTGAATGAAAATGATTTAAACATCGATTACAGAACCACTTTTTATATGTAAATCTTTTGGTTTGTTTATGTAATAACCTAGAGAGATTTTTAATTAATGCAAAATGAAATGTTCTATTCACTTCTATATCTGTATCATATTCTTCTTCTTCTTCTTCAGAATTATTTTCAAAGGAAGAAGAAGAAGGGGCACTTGAAATTACTAATAAATTAATATGTGGTATAAAATCATGTTTACTTAGACACAATGGTACTATATCCTTTTTCTCTATGGTAAATATATTTATTGATAATTTATTCATTTCTTCAAACTTATTTATATCTTTTAATTGAATAGGGAAATTAATTCCTTCATATTTGAGAACTGTACTAAAGTGTGAATATGAGGAGGTTCTTCTAGGGTTTTTATTGTGAGGTGCTGGATGGAGTGCAGCAACAATACTCCATAGGAAATAGGAAACAAAATTGATCGTTATTTTGAATATTGAGAACAGCTTTAGTATTTTTAATGTAAGATGGTAAATCTATATAAGTTGATTTTCCAAAGTTAATTGGTGTATAATGATTAATGTTTATTTTAAGCTGAATAATTTCAAAAAGTGCCCAACCACTATCCCTTTTTAAAATTCTTCTAATTTAGATAAAAGCTTATCACTTATATGTTGGTTATACCAATCCCTTAAATTTGTAGTCAGATCAATGACATGATTTTTAGTTGTAAAATGTTTGATATCTGTTTCCCCAGTTGAAGGTTTTAAAAAATTAGCATAAAAGATAACATTTACTTTTAATAACGATTTTTTAAGTTCTTTTTTAATTTGGATTTGAAAGCTTTTGTATGCTTTTTTGAAAAATAACGTTGGTTCTTTAATATTATAATTTATTATGCTACCTGTCCTGATCCTACTTCCGAAACAACTTTCTAAATCTATCCAGTTTACAGTTTTAATAGAACGTGTTTTGTTTCTAAATTTTGTGATAAGTTCATTTCTAAATTTATTTTTATAATATTTTAACAAAGATAAATTAGCTTCTAACTGACTTATTAACAAGTTTTTCCTTTGTTCCTTGTATCAATATTTTTTTAACTAATAAAATATTAGTATGTAATAGTTTTATAAACTTTTCATATTCAGCCTCTTTCTTAAGTAACTTATCAACTTGTTTGATTTTCTTAATGAAATATTTTAAAATATTATTAGCTTCCATACTTAATACACTATTAATAATAACATTAATAAAACAAAAATACCTTTAAATTGTGGTTTATATGTTTGTGAGAAACGTACACACAGCCTTGACCGTGACTGATATATACAGGATGTAGTCAGATAATAGTCTTAGCTTCCCATATCTAATACACTATTGATAATTACATTAACAAAAACCAAAATACCTTTAAATTGTGGTTTATATGTTTGTGAGAAACATACACATACAGCCTTGATCGTGACTGATATTTACAGGATGTAGTCAGATAAGAGTCTAAATATAGTTTACTACTTATTAATCGTGTTAAAAAATGCCTAAAATAAAAAATTAATAAAAAAGAATTATTAGTACAATATATATGTGTTTTATATCACCTGGTATTTAAATTAGTTGGAATTCAATTAGCTCTGCGTTGTTGGATTTTCCAAAGTCTTTGCTTCCTTATAGATTACAGCAAATTTTGATTTGTTCGATAGACTTATTCGTTCACTAGTGAGCAATTCATACAAACGCTTTGGTAAAAATATAATATTTTCTTCCGTTTCTACTGCAATTGCATCTCCATGTCGAGTTTTTCTTCGAGCTAGGTGTACAACTGGATACGGTTTATTTAGTATCATATCCTTTACATGTAGCAGTGGTTTTGAGTCACATAAACCTACTTGGTTAATAGCATCAAAGTGAGCTTCAAGATTAATTTGATTAGATAAAGATGAAGTCATTTTTGATATTGAAATAGTTACTTGTTTCAAAAAAGTTGAGGAACAAACACAGAAATCACTACAACTTATTGATTTTCAATGATTTCAAAAATTTTTAGGTATAGTATTTATAATATATTGTATCACACACAGACACACACACGCACACACACATTGATACTTTAGTATATGTTCATTTTCCTCTTGTTATTTTTTAATTTTTGTTCTGTAACTTTTGGTTTCCTGTTTTTTTCTTTTGTTTCTCTTATCTATTAATGTTGTTATTTTTTGGTAAACGCATACAAATTAAACCTAAAAAAGGAATTATTTTTACATTATTTTATTTGTTAATACATCAATTTATTTAATTAGAACGATATTTAAATACTGTATACAAATTACAAATAATTAGGCCAATAACTTTAACAGAAAGAATTATTATAGCTAACACAAAATAATAATTAATATCCGTTGAAAAATTAGTTTCTATTGATGAGCATTGTGTTCTCATGTTTTCTTTTGGTATAAAATGAATCCATTGACTTTCCACATGTTTTCCATTTTTTAGATAATACCGTATCTGAATGTTTTTACCTGAGATATTTTCAATTTTGAAGGCATGAGTATTATATAAGTTATATGTGGTTGAAGTTTTATTCCACCCATCTGGCCATATACATGTTAATAAAGTGCTATCATTTTGGAAACATGTGAACGCATATACTGCATCATACGGCCGTGATATCAATAAAGATCCATTATAGGTTGAAGCAATAGCTGTTATTGTTGTTAGTAAAGTAGCAGTAACCATGTTTCTACTGCAACGTTTGGAACTATGATTGATTTATTAAATAGTAATTTGTTGTATTTATAAAAAAAAAAATGTGTAGTGGGGGATTTGTTTAGAGGAAAAGTAACTAATGAAAAACTTGAGATAATGAGAGGTTTTCTTCTCCACCATTTTCATCACCTTCTTCTTCTTCTCCTTCATTATTATCATAATCATCAGTATTAAATAAACCTTTTCCTACTTGTTCCCTGTTTGTAATATATAATTTAGAAACAATATTATACAATTTATACAAAATCTAATTTGTAGTACATTGAAGATTTGTAACATTAACAAATATCTCAATACCTGTATTTTTTGTTGATTGTATAACACGTTTAGTAAATGGATCAAATTCAAAAATGTAATATTTAGTAAAGAAATAGAGATGACCGTTAATAAATCGAAAAACTGCTTTAATGTTATTTGGTATACCTGGAGATATCTCCTTTATGAAACCCACCGATTTCACAATCATAAGATCGTTACAATCGTTTAATTCTATATAATAACCTTTTCTGGTAAACATGAAGGTTCTACCATCATAGGATCCAACCAATCCAGTGATTTCATGATTATTTATTCGATAATTAAGGGCAAACTCAATACTATAGTTATTCTTTAATTTTAATGAAAGGAATTCAATTACATATAATATATTATTGCTTAGCAATATGATATCAGTATTAGGTTTTTGATAGATCGCATTTATTTTAGTAAAATTTCTTGCGAGAAATGGTAACCAATGTGTAATTAATTCAGGTTCTTTACTATACAGGGTTTTTCAAGTTGATGGGCTATTAGAAGTATATGAATCAGTAAAAGGGGGTTTACGGTAGAGGTGAGAGTACGTGTCCTAAGAGGTTCAGAGACAAATATATATTTAAAGTGGTTTCTGTTACAAAACAATGGATTAAAATTGTACACATATTTGTACAAAGAGCCCAGAAGTGTCAAGGTGAAAAGGCTACCAGTGCAAACAATAAGAATTCGGCAAAAAATCACCAAACAGCCAGATAACCTCAACTTTTACAACAACACGTGGGAGCGAGTTATAGATTTCCATAGAGACAGACAAAAATGGGTGGACCCAATTCAGGAAGAAGAGCAGCAAATACACAAACTAACAAAATTTCATTTACACCACAAAGTAATACGCTTAAAAAGCAGACACAAGAAGATGAAACACCCACATGGGCCCTAAAACTATTTAACAAAATCGATTCAATAACAGAAGAAATCGTTGATATTAAAAACAAAATGCACGAAGTCATGGCTTTTAAAGAAGAACTGAACCAGCTGAAAGAGAGCATAAAACAGGAAACCACCTCCCTCCATCATAAAATTAATAGGCTTGAAAATTCAATTGATCAACTAGAAAGGAAAGAAAAGAAAAACAACCTAATAATAAGTGGGTTACATACAACACACGATACGGTTACAGACGACGTCCACACATTCATTAATAACAAATTCGACAAAACAGTGGAGATACTCGAGGCCAAAATAATTTCTACCAAAGGAGCAAATACTACCATTTGCGTAAAGCTAGCTGACTCCAATGAAAGGCTCAACATACTTAAGGAAAAAAACATGCTAAAAGGTTCTTCAGTCTACATAAATGTGGACAGGACCACCAAGGAACAAATTACACAGAAGAACATCATGGAAGCAGTAAAACAATTCCGGAATACAGGAGCAAGAGTTACCAATGGACATTGCAAAGCCATAATAGAAGGGAAACACTATGTTTGGAAGGAAGGAATTGGCCTGACTGAGTCCTTTCGTGAACAAAAAAGGACTGAACAAGGGAGGCAAAAAGGAAGAAAGGCAGAACAGGGAGGCAAAACATCCAAAGACCAATCTGGACCATCCTGGGAGAGGCAATAGGACAGATAAGGAGCCACAAAGTAACGAAGAAGAACACAGAACAAGGAGGGACCATATCAATACTTTCAAAACTACAAACTGTGATAGGGGCACGTGCCATGCGTTCAATAATGACACACTAAAGAAACTGGAGTGTCGTGGTATTGGTATTGTTTTTTGGAATTTTAACGGAATAAACAACCTGTTCCAGCTTACAGAAGCAGAACTGAACCTTATGACGGAACATAACGCAATAATATGTCTAAATGAAACATGGTGCACTCACGAACCTCAGCGTCTCCCTACACACTTTGATAAATATGAGATTATCTCAAGCTCAGCTGTAAAAATAAAATCAATGGGAAGAGCAAGTGGGGGCCTGTTACTGTTATATCAAAAAAACAAAATAAAAAATGTTACCTTAATTGAAAGAAATGAAATGTGGATAGCCATTAAATGCCAAATTGACAATAAAATGTTCATAATTGTTAATGTTTATATCGATTTCTTTGCAAATAGACTGAATCTTCTAGACGAACTCTTACATAACGCTTCAGGAGACCACGGCTGCCAGACAATTGTAGGTGGGGACTTTAATTCAAGGATTGGCTCACTAAACGAAATAAGCCCAATTTACACAGACAACACGAATTTCCTAGCATCTAGAACATCATAAGATAAGACCATTAACAACAATGGCAGGCTGGTGGTTGGGAAATTAGAACAGATGGGCCAATGCGTACTTAATGGCAGATCAATTTCTGATGCATCGGGAGAATTTACTTTTATTGGACAAATGGGAACAAGTGTTATAGACCTGATCTGGGTAGATGCATCAGCTCTCCCGCTTACTTTTGACTTTAAAATCCTGGATCTGGGTACATCGGACCACCTACCGATAATGCTAGAATTAAAGACATCAGAGCCACAAAAAGACGACTTTCCCACAGTAAGAAGTCAAGGAAATGAGCAAGTCACGAAATTAGTTTGGAAAGAAAACGCCGCCCTTACCTATGCTCTAGCAATAACTGCCCCAAATAATCCTGACAACCTCTCAATTGAGGACATGAATAACCAAATAATCGAGAGAATCAAAGAAACAGCTGAAAAACTTGGCCTTATTAGAAAAATCAACGCATCACATCAATACAACCGTAAGGACAGACCGTGGTTTGACGAAGAATGCAAGAATCTAAGAAAAGAATTACTTAGAGTAAGACGTCTCATTCAAAAACGCAATGACTACAGCCTAAGGGCGAATCTAAAAGAACTGAGAAAAAATTACTCCTCCACAACCAAAAACAAAAAAAAAGAATATATATTAGAAAAACGGACTAAGCCGTCTCAGGTCAAAAACGCATCTGAATTCTGGAAAACTTACAAGAGTCTATCCAAGCAGCCCTTCAAGCAGACTCCTATTAAAAGAAAAGGATGGGAAGAATTCCTCATTAAAACCTACAAACAACAAATTAACATTGATCAACAATTCTTCGACTGTAAACACCCCCTTCTAGACGAACAAATAACATTAAACGAAGTTATTACAGCTATAAAACATATCAAACACAACAAAGCCCCTGGCATGGACGGGATCCCAAACAGCTTCTACAAAAGTCTTCCTCCGTCAATGCTTAACAGCATTAATATATTGTTTAATAAAATTCTTGAAAAAGGAGAAGTCCCAGACAATTGGAGCAAAATAATAATAACGATGTTATTTAAAAAAGGTGATCCGTCTGAACCATCCAATTACAGAGGGATTGCACTTACAAACTCCCTAACAAAAATTTTTACATCTATACTAGCAAATAGAATAAATCAATGGGCAGAAAATACAGAGGCTCACTTGGAAAGTCAGAATGGCTTTCGCAAGGGTAGATCTACTGAAGATGATACCTTTATACTGAACGCAAAAGTAGCTCTGTTTATTGCATTTATAGATTTTCGCAGGGCCTTCGACTCGGTTTGCCACTACATGATGTGGCAAAAGTTATATGCAGCAGGCTTGAGCACACAATTAATTAGAGTTCTACAAATTTTTTATAAAAAAGCGATGATAAAAGTAAGATTAGATAATTTCAATTACACTAGAGAAGTGAACATAGCCCGGGGGGTGCTCCAGGGGGATGCACTGAGTCCAACCCTCTTTTCACTGTTTTTGTCAGATATTCTACAGTTTTTTCTTCAACAAGGACACCATAAAATGGAAAAAAAAATGGAACTACTACTATTTGCAGATGACCTAATAATATTAGCAGATAATGCAATAGATATGCAGGATAAGCTACGCTCATTGGAAAATTACTGTGAGATCAACCAACTTGAAGTCAACACACCCAAATCCAAAATTATGGTGGCCAAAAGAGGAGGTAAAACTGCCAAATACAAACCGTTTAGATTTGAAGGGGAGGAGATGAACATGGTCAAAGAATATACACACTTGGGGATCCCATTTAGCTCCATTTAGCTTGTCATAGCACAAATAAAAGCAAAACAAGAAGAAGACATAAGAGAGGAATACTTTAGTGATATTGTTAACAACACCAATAATATACACATGACTTAGATATGAAAAAGTTAAAAATTGAAAATACCTTATTAAAAAAATTAATAACAGAAATGAATGACAAAAATAAGTTGTTAACTGATGCATTAGCTAGTAAAACAACTATAACATCACACAGTGAAACAACGACTAGACCAACATTTTCTCAAATAATTACAGGTAATATCAAACCACAAAGAATTCCAAAAATTTCTATTAAAAAATTGACAAAATACGAAGAGGATCAACATGATCTGAGAATTGTGGTTCCACATTATCTAAACAAAAAAAAGAACATCCAAACAAAAAAAATCTTCTTTAAAAACAGAAATGAAGTTATAGTTGACTCCATGAACGATAGCAGTTTCATTGAAGCAGAAAAAATACTGAAAGAAAAATTAACATCAATCTGTAAAATTGAAAAAGAAGAAATTAGAAAACCAAAATTGAGAATAGTTGGTATAGACAATTTTGAAAAAATGAAAATGAAAGATCTGGAAAAAGATATAATTGAACGAAATTTCAAGAATATTGAAAATGCTTGCACTGCTCTACATGTAACAATTAATTCCAAAAGTGGTTTAACAAGTTTATTAATTGAAGTGTCACCAGAAGTGTACAAGAACATAAAAGAAAACAAAAACAGAGTCTTTGTGGGATATTAGAACTGCAAAGTGTACGACGACATAAGTGTGAGAGGTATGGTCATAGTGGTCATAAGTGTAAAAATGAAAAAGTTTGCTTAAAATGTGCAGGTCCTCATAACACAGAAAAATGCCAAGAATCAACAAAAAAGTGTTGTGTTAATTGTTATTTTCAGAATAAAAACTATAAAACACTCCACGACATACAACATGTAGCAAATGACAGTGAAAGCTGCCAAGTGTTAAAGAACGGAATTAAAAAATACATTGAATCGACTAATTATCCACTGAGTCCCATTATACCGCGATACATCGGTAACTACACCATAAAACCAAAACAGATAACTACTCAAGAGCAAAGACAGGTAAATGTGACTAGAAGTATGTCAACGTTATCGCTCACATCCAATCCAACGGACAGCTCAAGCAGCCAGCGGAAATAAGAGTAATGGCTAGTAACATCGAATTTCTTACAAACGCACAAAAAGAAATTGTAACGCACGAAACTACTTATACGAGTGTCAAGGCTCTCAATAAATTCTTTGAAACAAATAAAGAGAATATTTTATACCTAAATATTAGAAGCTTAAACGCAAATTTTGATAAATTACAGATTTTTATTGAAAGCCTTGATATTAAACCTATTATGATAGCATGTGTCGAGACTTGGAACTTAGAATGTCACAAATACTTCTCAATACCGGGATATAAAATATATTATAATTATAGCAAACTAAACAAAGCAGACGGAGTAGTTGTGTATATCGCAGATAATATATCTGAACATACTGAAATAATGCAAATTGGAAAATTAAAAATATTACACACATGTTTGAAAACTAATTGCGAGAACAAAATTGAAATCTCCACAATTTATAGATCTCAAGCCATAAGTAAACTTGAATTAATAATGTATATAAAAGAATTTATAAAAATGAAACAAAACTCTTAAAATCATTACCTTTTGGGAGATTTTAATATTAATCTTATAAATCCTGATGAAATTGGAGAAAAATTTTTGAATGACTTCTTGGAAAAGGGATACATGCCAGGATTTCAGACAGTAACAAGGCCGGCAACTGAAGGTGATGGTGGAACATGCATTGACAATATATTTATCAAATCTTCCTCAAGCAAAACAAAAACTAGCAAGCTAATTTATACTATAACAGACCATTACCCTTTATTTTTAAGTTTGAAAAAAATAAATATTAATAACTGGAATAAAAAAACAGAAAGGATAGACTATAAAAAACTAAAAAAACTCTCTATTAAAGAGGACTGGACGGAAGTAATGTCAATGCTTGATCCATCAGAAGCCATAAATCTACTCATAAATAAGATTCAAAACTGTATTAAATTTGCTACAATAACAAATAACACAAATAGAAAATTAGCAAAGTCTATTCCAAGAAACGAATGGATAACCAAAGGTATTGTGGTCTTTTGCAATAAAAAAGAACAAATGTATAAAATTTGGAAAATGGATACAAGTAATTTACATGCAAAAAATTATTATAAAAACTACGAAAAACTTCTGAATAAAGTCATAAAAAATGCAAAACTAATTCACGAACGTAAGCAAGTTAAGAAACGCATTGGTAATAATAAGAACCTACGGGAATACATAAATCAAAAGCTTGGTAATACAAACAAAAAAAACTCAACAATATCTCAAATATACAATAAAGACAAACAAAAAATAACTGATCCTAAAGATATAACAAATATAATGAACGAATATTTCAGTACAATCGGTAAAGTGCTAAGCGATAAAATTCAGATACCACACGAAAACAGTAACTTACAAATGCCAAAAATGAATCCAAAATCCATCTTTCTAAATCCAACAACTATACTCGAAGTTTTACAAATAATGATAAAAATGCCCCAGAAAAATGGCGGAGTAGATAACATAAATGCTAAAATTATCAAGCTCTTGGACATATACATTGTATACCCGCTTTTACACATTTTTAATTTGTGTATAGAAAAGGCAGTTTGGCCTGAAGCTCTAAAAAATGCAGATATCATTCCAATTTATAAAACCAACAACAAAAAATTTCCAGAAAATTATGGACCAATTTCACTTATTTCTAATTTTGCAAAAATTTTTGAGAAAATTATATATAATAGACTTTATAATTTTATTAACAGCAATAATATTATTTCAAAAAATCAATATGGTTTTGTTAATAACAAAGGCACAAAAGATGCTTTGCAAAATATATCAGATACAATAACAAATAATCTAGATAAAGGTACTAAAATTGGCATTGCTTTCTTAAACTTAGCTAAAGCCTTCGACACAGTAGACCACCAAATTTTACTACAAAAGTTATTTTATTATGGGATTAGAGGAAAAGCACAAAAATTAATGAAAAGTTAGTTATCAAACCGTCAACAAAGAGTCAAAGTAAACAATGCAACAAGTGATAAGATGACAGTCACCACAGGAGTTCCCCAAGGTACCATACTGGGACCTCTATTGTTCATACTATATGTAAATGATATGATAAAAGATAATGTTGTGTCATATGCCGATGACACGGTAATAATTGTAACGCGAAACACTTGGGAAGATGTTGAAATTACACTGAATGAAGATTTGAAATCTATAACTATTTGGCTAGCTTTGAACAAACTATCACTGAACATAAGTAAAACAACATACATGACTTTTGTTAGTTATATAAATAGCGTCCCTGAGAAACTAAATATACGAATAGATAAAATAAAAATATAAATAAAGTGGAAAACTATATCTGGGAATAATTTTTGATACAAATGTAAAATGGGATAAACAAGTTGAATATATAATAAATAAAACCAAATACCTAATATTTATATTCTACAAACTATCTAAATTTATGAATGTTGAGACTCTAAGAATGATTTATTATGCATTATTCAACAGTATGGAATAATATATTGGGGAATAATATATTGGGGAAGCGCATATGCTACTGTTTTGAATCGGATAAAAAATTTGCAAAAAAGACTGCTTAAAATAGTTAATAAAAATGCATTTGTAAGTAACAAAAATCCATTAAGCATAACGCAGCTATATGATTTAGAAGTACTACTTTTCCACTACGAAAATCTTAAATCACAATTCGAAAACTCTACTAGTATAACTAGAAATAAAAGTATACTAATACCAAAAAGGACCAAAACGATCAGCATTAAAACAAGCTCAGTCAAAGCTATTGAAATCTTTAATCAATTACCAAATAACCTTAAAACTTTGGAGAAAATTAGCAACAAATGTAAAGAGAAAAAATTTAAAGACTGGGTTATTACTAATATATTGCCAAACTAATTCTACTGATTTTATAAATGTTAAAAATACAAAAATGTTAGACTATTAACATGTGTACGTTCACATGATTCACGTTTGACGTAACGTTAACAGACTATCAGCATGTATACGTTCACTTGAACCACGTTTGACATAACGTTAACAGACTATCAACATGTATACGTTCACTTGAACCACGTGTGACATAAGGCTAACGGACTATTGCTCACTTGAACCCCCTTTGACCTAACGTTAACAGACTATCAACATGTATACGTTCACTTGAACCACGTTTTACATAACGTTAACAGACTATCGGCATGTAAACGTTCACATGAACCACGCTTGACGTAACGTTAACAGACAATCAGCATGTATACGTTCACTTGAACCACGTTTGACGTAACGTTAACAGACTATCAACGTGTATACGTTCACTTGAACCACGTTTGACATAACGTTAAAAGACTATCAACATGAATACGCTCACATGAACCCCCTTTGACACAACGTTAACAGACTATCAACATGTATACGTTCACTTGAACCACGTTTTACATAACGTAAACAGACTATCGGCATGTAAACGTTCACTTGAACCACGTTTGACCAAACGTTAAGAGACTACCAACGTGTATACGTTCACTTGAACCACGTTTGACATAATGTTAACCGACTATCAACATGTATACAATTACTTGAACAACGTTTGACATAGCGTTAACAGACTATTAACATGTATACGTTCACATGAACCACGTTTGACGATAACGTTAACAGACTTATCAAGCATGTAAACATACGTTCACTTGAACCAAGTTTGACATAACGTTAACAGACTATCAACATGTATACGTTCACATGAACCACGTTTGACGTAACGTTAACAGACTATCAGCATGTAAACGTTCACTTGAACCACGTTTGACGTAACGTTAACAGACTATCAACGTGTATAGTTCACTTGAACCACGTTTGACATAACGTTAAAAGACTATCAACATGAATACGCTCACTTGAACCCCCTTTGACATAACGTTAACAGACTATCAACATGTATACGTTCACTTGAACCACGTTTGACGTAACGTTAACAGACTATCAACGTGTATACGTTCACTTGAACCACGTTTGACATAACGCTAAAAGACTATCAACATGAATACGCTCACTTGAACCCCCTTTGACATAACGTTAACAGACTATCAACATGTATACGTTCACTTGAACCACGTTTTACATAACGTAAACAGACTATCGGCATGTAAACGTTCACTTGAACCACGTTTGACATAACGTTAACAGACTATCAACATGTATACGTTCACTTGAACCACGTGTGACATAAGGCTAACGGACTATTAACATGTAAACGTTCACTTAAACGACGTTTGACGTAGCGGTAACAGACTATCAACATGTATACGTTCACATGAACCACGTGTGACGCAACGTTAACAGACTATCAGCATGTATACGTTCACTTGAACCACGTTTGACATAACGTTAGAAAACTATCAACATGAATAAGCTCAATTGAACCCCCTTTGACATAACGTTAACAGACCATCAACATGTATACGTTCATTTGAACCACGTTTGGTTTAACGTTAACACAGCGTCAACATGTATACGTTCACTTGAACCACGTTTGACATTACGTTTACAGACTATCAACATGTATACAATTATTTGAACAACGTTTGACATAGCGTTTCCAGGCTATCAACATGTATACGTTCACATGAACCTCGTTTGACGTAACCTTAACAGACTATCAGCATGTATACGTTCACTTGAACCACGTTTGACGTAACGTTAACAGACTATCAACGTGTATACGTTCACTCGAACCACGTTTGACATAACGTTAAAAGGCTATCAACATGAATACGCTCACTTGAACCCCCTTTGACATAACGTTAACAGACTATCAACATGTATACGTTCACTTGAAGCACGTTTTACATAACGTTAACAGACTATCGGCATGTAAACGTTCACTTGAACCACGTTTGACCAAACGTTAAGAGACTACCAACGTGTATACGTTCACTTGAACCACGTTTGACATAATGTTAACAGACTATCTACATGTATACAATTACTTGAACAACGTTTGACATAGCGTTAACAGACTATTAACATGTATACGTTCACATGAACCACGTTTGACGTAACGTTAACAGACTATCAGTATGTATACGTTCACTTGAACCAAGTTTGACATAACGTTAACAGACTATCAACATGTATACGTTCACTTGAACCACGTTTGACATAACGTTAGAAAACTATCAACATGAATAAGCTCATTTGAACCCCCCTTTTACATAACGTTAACGGACCATCAACATGTATACGTTCATTTGAACCACGTTTGGTTTAACGTTAACACAGCGTAAACATGTATACGTTCACTTAAACCACGTTTGACATTACGTTTACAGACTATCAACATGTATACAATTACTTAAACAACGTTTGACATAGCGTTAACACACTATCAACGTGTATACGTTCACTTGAACCACGTTTTACATAACGTAAACAGACTATCGGCATGTAAACGTTCACTTGAACCACGTTTGACCAAACGTTAAGAGACTGCCAACGTGTATACGTTCACTTGAACCAAGTTTGACATAACGTTTACAGACTATCAACATGTATACAATTACTTGAACAACGTTTGACATAGCGTTAACAGACTATTAACATGTATACGTTCACATGAACCACGTTTGACGTAACGTTAACAGACTACCAGCATGTATACGTTCACTTGAACCACGTTTGACATAACGTTAACGGACTATCAACATGTATACGTTCACTTTAACCACGTGTGACATAAGGCTAACGGACTATTAACATGTAAACGTTCACTTAAACGACGTTTGACGTAGCGGTAACAGACTATCAACTTGTATACGTTCACATGAACCACGTGTGACGCAACGTTTGCAGACTATCAGCATGTAAACGTTCACTTGAACCACGTTTGACATAACGTTAGAAAACTATCAACATGAATAAGCTCATTTGAACCCCCTTTGACTTAACATTAACAGACCATCAACATGTATACGTTCATTTGAACCACCTTTGGTTTAACGTTAACACAGCGTCAACATGTATACGTTCACTTGAACCACGTGTGACGCAACGTTAACAGACTATCAGCATGTATACGTTCATTTGAACCACGTTTGACATAACGTTAGAAAACTATCAACATGAATAAGCCCATTTGAACCCCCTTTGACATAACGTTAACAGACCATCAACATGTATACGTTCATTTGAACCACCTTTGGTTTAACGTTAACACAGCGTCAACATGTATACGTTCACTTGAACCACGTTTGACATAGCGTTTCCAGGCTATCAACATGTATACGTTCACATGAACCACGTTTGACGTAACGTTAACAGACTATCAGCATGTATACGTTCACTTGAACCACGTTTGACGTAACGTTAACAGACTATCAACGTGTATACGTTCACTTGAACCACGTTTGACATAACGTTATAAGGCTATCAACATGAATACGCTCACTTGAACCCCCTTTGGCATAACGTTAACAGACTATCAACATGTATACGTTCACTTGAACCACGTTTTACATTACGTTAACAGACTATCGGCATGTAAACGTTCACTTGAACCACGTTTGACCAAACGTTAAGAGACTACCAACGTGTATACGTTCACTTGAACCACGTTTGACGTAATGTTAACCGACTATCAACATGTATACAATTACTTGAACAACGTTTGACATAGCGTTAACAGACTATTAACATGTATACGTTCACATGAACCACGTTTGACGTAACGTTAACAGACTATCAGCATGTATACGTTCACTTGAACCAAGTTTGACATAACGTTAACAGACTATCAACATGTATACGTTCACTTGAACCACGTGTGACATAAGGCTAACGGACTATTGACATGTAAACGTTCACCTAAACGACGTTTGACGTAGCGGTAACAGACTATCAATATGTATACGTTCACTTGAACCACGTTTGACATTACGTTTACAGACTATCAACATGTATACAATTATTTGAACAACGTTTGACATAGCGTTTCCAGGCTATCAACATGTATACGTTCACATGAACCACGTTTGACATAACGTTAACAGACTATCAGCATGTAAACGTTCACTTGAACCACGTTTGACGTAACGTTAACAGACTGTCAACGTGTATACGTTCACTTGAACCACGTTTGACATAACGTTAAAAGACTATCAACATGAATACGCTCACTTGAACCCCCTTTGACATAACGTTAACAGACTATCAACATGTATACGTTCACTTGAACCACGTTTGACGTAACGTTAACAGACTATCAACGTGTATACGTTCACTTGAACCACGTTTGACATAACGCTAAAAGACTATCAACATGAATACGCTCACTTGAACCCCCTTTGACATAACGTTAACAGACTATCAACATGTATACGTTCACTTGAACCACGTTTTACATAACGTAAACAGACTATCGGCATGTAAACGTTCACTTGAACCACATTTGACCAAACGTTAAGAGACTACCAACGTGTATACGTTCACTTGAACCACGTTTGACATAACGTTAACAGACTATCAACATGTATACGTTCACTTGAACCACGTGTGACATAAGGCTAACGGACTATTAACATGTAAACGTTCACTTAAACGACGTTTGACGTAGCGGTAACAGACTATCAACATGTATACGTTCACATGAACCACGTTTGACGTAACGTTAACAGACTATCAGCATGTAAACGTTCACTTGAACCACGTTTGACGTAACGTTAACAGACTATCAACGTGTATACGTTCACTTGAACCACGTTTGACATAACGTTAAAAGACTATCAACATGAATACGCTCACTTGAACCCCCTTTGACATAACGTTAACAGACTATCAACATGTATACGTTCACTTGAACCACGTTTGACGTAACGTTAACAGACTATCAACGTGTATAAGAACATAAAAGAAAACAAAAACAGAGTCTTTGTGGGATATTAGAACTGCAAAGTGTACGACGACATAAGTGTGAGAGGTATGGTCATAGTGGTCATAAGTGTAAAAATGAAAAAGTTTGCTTAAAATGTGCAGGTCCTCATAACACAGAAAAATGCCAAGAATCAACAAAAAAGTGTTGTGTTAATTGTTTTTTTCAGAATAAAAACTATAAAACACTCCACGACATACAACATGTAGCAAATGACAGTGAAAGCTGCCAAGTGTTAAAGAACGGAATTAAAAAATACATTGAATCGACTAATTATCCACTGAGTCCCATTATACCGCGATACATCGGTAACTACACCATAAAACCAAAACAGATAACTACTCAAGAGCAAAGACAGGTAAATGTGACTAGAAGTATGTCAACGTTATCGCTCACATCCAATCCAACGGACAGCTCAAGCAGCCAGCGGAAATAAGAGTAATGGCTAGTAACATCGAATTTCTTACAAACGCACAAAAAGAAATTGTAACGCACGAAACTACTTATACGAGTGTCAAGGCTCTCAATAAATTCTTTGAAACAAATAAAGAGAATATTTTATACCTAAATATTAGAAGCTTAAACGCAAATTTTGATAAATTACAGATTTTTATTGAAAGCCTTGATATTAAACCTATTATGATAGCATGTGTCGAGACTTGGAACTTAGAATGTCACAAATACTTCTCAATACCGGGATATAAAATATATTATAAATTTTAGCAAACTAAACAAAGCAGACGGAGTAGTTGTGTATATCGCAGATAATATATCTGAACATACTGAAATAATGCAAATTGGAAAATTAAAAATATTACACACATGTTTGAAAACTAATTGCGAGAACAAAATTGAAATCTCCACAATTTATAGATCTCAAGCCATAAGTAAACTTGAATTAATAATGTATATAAAAAAATTTATAAAAATGAAACAAAACTCTTAAAATCATTACCTTTTGGGAGATTTTAATATTAATCTTATAAATCCTGATGAAATTGGAGAAAAATTTTTGAATGACTTCTTGGAAAAGGGATACATGCCAGGATTTCAGACAGTAACAAGGCCGGCAACTGAAGGTGATGGTGGAACATGCATTGACAATATATTTATCAAATCTTCCTCAAGCAAAACAAAAACTAGCAAGCTAATTTATACTATAACAGACCATTACCCTTTATTTTTAAGTTTGAAAAAAATAAATATTAATAACTGGAATAAAAAAACAGAAAGGATAGACTATAAAAAACTAAAAAAAATCTCTATTAAAGAGGACTGGACGGAAGTAATGTCAATGCTTGATCCATCAGAAGCCATAAATC
>CM055659.1:13683038-13708099 GCA_029378335.1 Agrilus mali
TTGAACCACGTTTGACGTAACGTTAACAGACTATCAACATGTATACGTTCACTTGAACCACGTTTGACATAACGTTAACAGACTATCAACATGTATACGTTCACTTGAACCACGTTTGACATAACGTTAACAGACTATCAACATGTATACGTTCACTTAAACACGTTTGACATAGCGTAACAGACTATCAACATGTATACGTTCACTTGAACCACGTTTGACGTAACGTTAACAGACTATCAACATGTATACGTTCACTTGAACCACGTTTGACATAACGTTAAAAGACTATCAACATGTATACATTCATTTGAACAACGTTTGACATAACGTTAAGAGACTATCAACATGTATACGTTCACATGAACCACGTTTGACTAACGTTAACAGACTATCAACATGTATACGTTCACTTGAACCACGTTTGACATAACGTTAAAGACATCAACATGTATACGTTCACTTGAACCACGTTTGACATAACGTTAAAAGACTATCAACATGTATACGTTCACTTGAACCACGTTTGACATAACGTTAACAGACTATCAACATGTATACGTTCACTTGAACCACGTTTGACGTAACGTTAACAGACTATCAACATGTATACGTTCACTTGAACCACGTTTGACATAACGTTAAAAGACTATCAACATGAATACGTTCACTTGAACCACGTTTGACATAAGTTAACAGACTATCAACATGTATACGTTCACTTGAACCACGTTTGACGTAACGTTAACAGACTATCAGCATGTATACGTTCACTTGAACCACGTTTGACATAACGTTAACAGACTATCAACATGTATACGTTCACTTGAACCACGTTTGACATAACGTTAACAGACTATCAACATGTATACGTTCACTTGAACCACGTTTGACATAACGTTAACAGACTATCAACATGTATACGTTCACATGAACCACGTTTGACTAACGTTAACAGACTATCAGCATGTATACGTTCACTTGAACCACGTTTGACATAACGTTAAAGACTATCAACATGTATACGTTCACTTGAACCACGTTTGACATAACGTTAACAGACTAACATGTATAGTTCATTGAACCACGTTTGCAACGTTAAACGCTAACGTATACGTTCATTGAACCAGTTAGCATAGTAACAGACTATCAACATGTATACGTTCACTTGAACCACGTTTGACCAAACGTTAACGAGACTATCAACATGTATACGTTCACTTGAACCACGTTTGACATAACGTTAACAGACTATCAACATGTATACTTCACTTGAACCACGTTTGACATAACGTTAACAGACTATCAACATGTATACGTTCACTTGAACCACGTTTGACTAACGTTAACAGACATCAACATGTATACGTTCACTTGAACCACGTTTGACATAACGTTAACAGACTATCAACATGTATACGTTCACTTGAACAACGTTTGACATAGCGTTAACAGACTATCAACATGTATACGTTCACTTGAACCACGTTTGACGTAACGTTAACAGACTATCAGCATGTATACGTTCACTTGAACCACGTTTGACATAACGTTAACAGACTATCAACATGTATACGTTCACTTGAACCACGTTTGACATAACGTTAACGACTATAACATGTAACGTTCACTTAACACGTTTGACTAACGTAACAGACTATCACATGTATACGTTCACTTGAACCACGTTTGACATAACGTTAACAGACTATCAACATGTATACGTTCACTTGAACCACGTTTGACATAACGTTAACAGACTATCAACATGTATACGTTCACTTGAACCACGTTTGACATAACGTTAACAGACTATCAACATGTAAACGTTCACTTGAACCACGTTTGACGTAGCGTTAACAGACTATCAACATGTATACGTTCACATGAACCACGTTTGACGTAACGTTAACAGACTATAAAGCATGTATACGTTCACTTGAACCACGTTTGACATAACGTTAACAGACTATCAACATGTATACGTTCACTTGAACCACGTTTGACATAACGTTAACAGACTATCAACATGTATAACGTTCACTTGAACCACGTTTGACATAACGTTAACAGACTATCAACATGTATACGTTCACTTGAACCACGTTTGACATACGTTAACAGACTATCAACATGTATACGTTCACTTGAACCACGTTTGACATAACGTTCAAGCTATCAACATGTATACGTTCACTTGAACCACGTTTGACTAACGTTAACAGACTATCAACATGTATACGTTCACTTGAACCACGTTTGACATAACGTTAACAGACTATCAACATGTATACGTTCACTTGAACCACGTTTGACATAACGTTAACAGACTATCAACATGTATACGTTCACTTAAACCCCACGTTTGACATAACGTTAACAGACTATCAACATGTATACGTTCACTTGAACCACGTTTGACATAACGTTAACAGACTATCAACATGTATACGTTCACTTGAACCACGTTTGACATAACGTTAACAGACTATCAACATGAATACGTTCACTTGAACCACGTTTGACATAACGTTAACAGACTATCAACATGTATACGTTCACTTGAACCACGTTTGACATAACGTTAACAGACTATCAACATGTATACGTTCACTTGAACACGTTTGACATAACGTTAACAGGCTATCAACATGTATACGTTCACTTGAACCGACGTTTGACTTAACGTTAACAGACTATCAACATGTATACGTTCACTTGAACCACGTTTGACATACGTTACAGACTATCAACATGTATACGTTCACTTGAACCACGTTTGACATAACGTTAACAGACTATCAACATGTATACGTTCACTTGAACCACGTTTGACATAACGTTAACAGACTATCAACATGTATACGTTCACTTGAACCACGTTTGACAGTAACGTTAACAGACTATCAACATGTATACGTTCACTTGAACCACGTTTGACATAACGTTAAAAGACTATCAACATGAAATACGTTCACTTGAACCCACGTTTGACATAACGTTAACAGACTATCAACATGTATACGTTCACTTGAACCACGTTTGACAACGTTAACAGACTATCACATGTAACGTTCACTTGAACCACGTTTGACAAACGTTAAAGACTACAACTGTATACGTTCACTTGAACCACGTTTGACATAACGTTAACAGACTATCAACATGTATAGCGACATTGTCACTATGAATACAACCGTTTGACATAGCGTTAACAGACTATCAACATGTATACGTTCACTTGAACCACGTTTGACATAACGTTAACAGACTATCAGCATGTATACGTTCACTTGAACCACGTTTGACATAACGTTAACAGACTATCAACATGTATACGTTCACTTGAACCACGTTTGACATAACGTTAACAGACTATCAACATGTATACGTTCACTTGAACCACGTTTGACATAACGTTAACAGACTATCAACATGTATACGTTCACTTGAACCACGTGTGACATAACGTTAACAGACTATCAACATGTATACGTTCACTTGAACCACGTTTGACATAACGTTAACAGACTATCAACATGTATACGTTCACTTGAACCACGTTTGACATAACGTTAACAGACTATCAACATGTATACGTTCACTTGAACCACGTTTGACATAACGTTAACAGACTATCAACATGTATACGTTCACTTGAACCACGCTTTGACATTAACGTTATACAGACTATCAACATGTATACGTTCACTTGAACCACGTTTGACATAACGTTAAAGACTATCAACATGTATACGTTCACTTGAACCACGTTTGACATAACGTTAACAGACTATCAACATGTATACGTTCACTTGAACCACGTTTGACTAACGTTAACAGACTATCAACGTGTATACGTTCACTTGAACCACGTTTGACATAACGTTAAAAAGACTATCAACATGAATACGTTCACTTGAACCCCCTTTGACATAACGTTAACAGACTATCAACATGTAACTTCACTGAACACGTTTGACTAACGTTAAAGACTATCAACATGTATACGTTCACTGAACCACGTTTAATAACGTTAAAGACTATCAACATGTACGTTCACTTAACCACTTTGACAACGTAACAGACTATCAACATGTTACGTTCATGAACCACGTTTGACAAACGTTAAAGACTTTAACATGTATCTTCACTTGAACCACGTTTGACATAACGTTAAAGACATCAACTGATACGTTCACTTAACCACGTTGACATAAGGCTAACAGGACTATCAACATGTAACTTACTTGAACCACGTTTGACTAACGTTAACAGCTATCAACATGTATACGTTCACTGAACCAGTTTGACTAACGTTAACAGACTATCACGTGTTCGTTCACTGAACCATAGACACGTTAAAGACTATCAACAGAAAGTCTTGAACCACTTTGACATAACGTTAAAGCTATAACATGTATACGTTCACTTGAACCACGTTTGACATAACGTTAAAAGACTATCACATGATACGTTCACTTGAACCCTTTAATAACGTTAAGACTATAACATGTATACGTTCACTTAACACGTTTGCACGTAACAGACATCAACATGTATACGTTGGTTGAACGTTTGCTAACGTTAAAACTTAACATGTACATTACTTACAGACATAACGTTAAACACAACGTGAATACGTTCACTTGAACAGTTTACATATTAACAGACTATCAACAATACGTCATGAACCACTTGACAACGTTAAAGACACAACAGTATACTTACTTGAACCAGTTTACTAACGTTAAAGCTATCAACATGTATACGTTCACTGAACCAGTTTGACAACGTTAACAGACTACAACTGTTCGTTCATGAACCATGCATAACGTTAAAAGACTATAACAGAACGTTCATTTGAACCCTTTGACAACGTTAAGCATAACATGTATACGTTCACTTGAACCACGTTTGACATAACGTTAAAAGACTATCACATGAATAGTCACTTGAACCCTTTGACATAACGTTAACAGACTATAACATGTAACGTTCACTTAACCACGTTTGCTACGTAACAGACATCAACATGTATACGTTCATTGAACCACGTTTGTAACGTTAACAACTCAACATGTATACGTTCACTTGAACCACGTTTAATACGTAACAGACTATCAACATGTATACTTACTTAACCACGTTTGACAAGTACAGCTATCAACATGTATACGTTCACTTGAACCACGTTTACTAACGTTAAACTATCACATGTAACTCACTTGAACCACGTATACGTTCACTTAACCACTTACTAATAAGACTATCACATGTAACGTTCACTTAACCACGTTTGTAACTAACAACTACAACTTAACGTTCACTTAAACTGCTGTAGACACAAAACTATAAAGTACGACGTAAGCTACAACTGTACGTTCACTTAACACTTTACAGACTATCAACATGTATAAGTTACTTAACCACTTGACAACGTTAAAACAAATGTATACGTTCATTTGAACTTTGACAACGTAAATCAACATGATAGTACTAACCACTTTAAAACGTTAAATATCAACATGTTCGTTATTAACCTTGTACGTTAAAACACAACATTTAGTTCATGAACCACGTTTAAAATTAAGACTTCATGTTCTTCACTTAACCACGTTTGACAACGTTAAAGACATCAACTGATACGTTCATTGAACCACGTTTGACAAGTTAAGACTACAACATGATACTTCACTTGAACCACGTTGAATAACGTTAACAACATCAACATGTTTTACTTGAACCACGTTTGACATAGTTAACACTATCAACATGTATTCACTAACAATTTGACTAACGTTAACACACTGTTTCACTGAACCATAGTAACGTTAAAACTACACGAAAACGTTTTAACTTTACAAACTTATGCATAACATGATACGTTAGAACCGTTTGACAAACGAAAACTATCATGAATTCATTGAACCCCCTTTGAATAACGTTAACAACTATTAACAGTTCTTAAACATGGGTACGAAAACAATTAACTTACTATAACACTTGTAACGTAACACTCAACAGTTACGTTCACTGAACCACGTTGTATACGTTCAAGAACAATTGTTAATTTAACAACGTTTACTTCAAACTTCACTTAACGTTTACTAACGTGACATGTAAACTTCACTTCACGTTGCTAAACTATAAACACAACGTTAACGTTCATTAAGTTTCAGAAGTTCATAGTTACGTCATAACTAATACAACTTACACTTACTTGGTAGAACAACTTTAAACGTTAAAGACATTTATAACTTAACGACACACGTTACTATGAACAGACAATTAACTACTGAATTCATTAACCTTTACTATAAGACACGATACGTATTAACACTTGATACGTTCACTTAACAGTTACTTATTAACAGTTTGACATAACGTTACAGATATCACAGTTACGTACTAACCACGTTTAATAAGTTAACGATTCACTGTAACTTCACTTAACACTTTACAAGTAACGACTTCAACTGTAACGTTCACTAACCACGTTACAACGTTAAAACTATCACATAACGTTCATTGAACCACTTTGACAAACGTTAAAACCAACTGATAGTCATTGAACCCTTTGACATAAGTTAACAACTCAACATGTATACTATTGAACACTTTGTAACTTAACAACTAACATGTAACTTCATTAACCATTTGTACGTTACAACTTCAACATGTATATTACTTGAACAGTTTGCATACGTTACAGCTATCAACATGTATACGTTACTTGAACCACGTTACATAACGTTAACAGACTATACATGTAACGTTCACTTGAACCACGTTTGACTAACGTAAAGACTACAACTGTAACGTTCACTTAACCACGTTTACAGTAACGTATAACAACTTACAACATGTTACGTTACTGAACCACGTTTACTAACGTTAAAGACTTACATGATACGTTACTTGAACCAGTTACAAGTTAACAACTATCAACTGTAACGTTACTTGAACACGTTTGACATAAGTTAAAAGACTTAACATGTACTTCACTTAACCTTTGACTAAGTTAAAGACATCAACTGTATAGTTCACTTGAACCACGTTTGACTAAGTTAACAGATATCAACATGTATCGTTCATTAACCCGTTTGACTAACGTACAGCTATAACATGTTACGTTCACTGAACCACGTTTACTAAGTTAACAGATATCACTGTATCGTTCACTTGAACCACGTTACTAACTTAAAACTATCACTGAACGTTCACTTAACACTTTACATAACGTTAAAGACTATCAACATGATACGTTCATTGAACCCTTTGACTAACGTTAACAGACTATCAACTGTATACTTATTGAACCGTTTGACACGTTACAGCATAACGATCTTACTGAACCCTTTGACTAACTTAAAGACTACACATTGTCACTTGAACACGTTTACTAACGTTAAAGACTTCACTGAACGTTCATTGAACATTTACATAACGTTAAACTTAACATGAACGTTACTTAACCTTTGACATACGTTAAAGTATACATGATACCACTTGAACCCTTTGACATAACGTTACGACTATACATGTAACTTATTAACACGTTGCAGGTACGACTAACATGTAACGTTCACTAACCACTTTGACGTACGTTAAAGACTATCAACATGTATACGTTCACTTGAACCACGTTTGACATAACGTTAACAGACTATCAACATGTATACTTATGAACAACGTTTGACATAACGTTCAGGCTATAACATGTAAGTTCACTTAACACTTTACTACGTTAAGATCACTGAACGTTACTTAACCTTTGACATAACGTTAACAGACTATAACGTTACTTATTGAACCACTTTGACAACGTTAGAAACGACTATTAACATTGAAACGTTCACTTAACACCCCTTGACTAAGTTAACGACTATCAACTGTAACGTTCACTTAACCACGTTTGACTAACGTTAAGACTATCAACTGTATACTTACTTGAACCGTTTGACATAACGTTAAGCTATAACATGATAGTTCACTTGAACCTTTGCTAACGTTAACGACTATCAACATGTAACTTACTTAACCACGTTACTAACGTTAACAGACTATCACTGTAAGTTCACTTGAACCCGTTTGACAAACGTAAAGATACAACTAAGTACTTGAACCTTTAATAACGTTAACAGACTATAACATGTTACATTACTTAACACTTTGACGTACGTAACAGACATTAACATGTATACGTTCACATAACGTTAAACTTAACACTTACATTACGTTCACTTGAACACGTTTGACATACGTTAACAACTTTCAACTGTAAGTTCATAACAGTTACATAGTAACGACTTTACATGAAACGTTCACTTAAACACGTTTACTACGTAACAGACTATCAACTGATACGTTCACTGAACCACGTTGACGCAACGTTAACGGACTATCAGCATGTTACTTACTTGAACCACGTTTGACATAACGTTAAACTATAACATGATAAGTCAATTGAACCCTTTACTAACGTTAACAGACATAACTTATAGTCATGAACCAGTTGTTTAACGTTAACACACTAACATGAACGTTCACTTAACCTTGACATACGTTACAGCTATAACATGTATACTTATTGAACACGTTTGACATACGTTCAGCTATCAACATGATACGTTCACTGAACCCTTTGATAACGTTAACAACTTCACTGTATACGTTCACTTGAACCACGTTTGTAACGTTAACAGACTTCAACTGTATACGTTCACTTGAACACGTTTGACATACGTTAAAGGCTACAACATGATACTCACTTGAACCCCCTTTGACATAACGTTAAGACTATCACATGAACGCACTTGAACCACGTTTACATAAGTTAACAGACTATCACATGAACTTACTTGAACAACGTTTACATAACTTAACAGACTTCAACTGTAAACATTCACTTAAACACTTTGACTACGGTAACAGATACAACATGTAAGTTCACATGAACCACTTGACGCAACGTTAACAGACTATCACATGTATACGTTCACTTGAACCACGTTACAACGTTAACAGACTATCAACATGTATACGTTCACATGAACCACGTTGACATAAGGTAACGGACTATCAACATGTAAACGTTACTTAAACACGTTGACGTAGCGTAACAGACTATCAACATGTAACGTTCACATGAACCACGTTGACGAACGTTAACAGACTATCACATGTATACGTTACTGAACCACGTTACAGACTATCAACATGTATAAGTTTACTTGAACCACGTTTGACCAAACTTAAAAGACTTAACAGTATACGTTCATTTGAACCCCCTTTACATAACGTTAAGAGACTATCAACATGTATACGTTCACATGAACCACGTTTAATATAACGTTAACTGACTATCAACATGTGTTCGTTCACTTAACCCACGTTTGACAACGTTAACAGACTATCAACATGTGTACGTTGGCATGAACCACGTTTGACATAACGTTATAAGACATTTAACATGTATGCATTCACTTGAACCACGTTTGACATAACGTTAAAAGACAATCAACGTGAATACGTTCACTTGAACCACGTTTGACATAAAGTTAACAGACTATTAACATGTATACGTTCACATGAACCACGTTCGACATAACGTTAACAGACCATCAACATGTATACTATTACTTGAACCACGTTTGACATAACGTTAACAGCCTATCAACATGTATACGTTCACCTGAACCAAGTTTGACGTAACGTTAACAGACTACCAGCGTGTTTTCGTTCACGTGAACCTAGTAAGACATAACGTTAAAAGACTATCAACACGAAAACGCTCATTTGAACCCCCTTTGACATAACGTTAACTGGCCATTAACATGTATACGTTCACTTGAACCACGTTTGACATAACGTTAAAAGACTATCGACATGAATACGCTCACTTGAACCCCCTTTGACATAACGTTAACAGACTATTAACATGTAAACGTTCACTTAAACGACGTTTGGCGTAGGGGGTAACAGACAATCAACATGTATACGTTCATTTGAACCACGTTTGGTTTAACGTTAACACAGCGTCAACATGTATACGTTCACTTGAACCACGTTTGACATTACGTTTACAGACTATCAACATGTATACAATTACTTAAACAACGTTTGACATAGCGTTTCCAGGCTATCAACATGTATACGTTCACTTGAACCACGTTTTACATAACGTGAACAGACTATCGGCATGTAAACATTCACTTGAACCACGTTTGACCAAACGTTAAGAGACAACCAACGTGTATACGTTCACTTGAAGCAAGTTTGACATAACGTTAAGAGACTAACAACATGTATACGTTCACATGAACCACGTTTGACAACGTTAACAGACTATCAACATGTGTACGTTGGCATGAACGACGCTTGACATAACGTTAAAAGACATTTAACATGTATGCATTCACTTGAACCACGTTTGACATAAGGTTAAAAGACAATCAACGTGAATACGTTCACTTGAACCACGTTTGACATAAAGTTAACAGACTATCAACATGTATACGTTCACATGAACCACGTTTGACGTAACGTTAACAGACTATCAGCATGTATACGTTCACTTGAACCACGTTTGACATAACGTTAACAGAGTATCAACATGTATACGTTCACTTGAACCACGTGTGACATAAGGCTAACGGACTATTAACATGTAAACGTTCACTTAAACGACGTTTCACGTAGCGGTAACAGACTATCAACATGTATACGTTCACATGAACCACGTGTGACGCAACGTTAACAGACTATCAGCATGTATACGTTCACTTGAACCACGTTTGACATAACGTTAAAAAAACTATCAACATGAATAAGCTCATTTGAACCCCCTTTGACATAACATTAACAGACCATCAACATGTATACGTTCATTTGAACCACGTTTGGCTTAACGTTAACACAGCGTCAACATGTATACGTTCACTTGAACCATGTTTGGCATTACGTTTATAGACTATCAACATGTATACAATTACTTGAACAACGTTTGACATAGCGTTAACAGACTATCAACATGTATACGTTCACTTGAACCACGTGTGACATAAGGCTAACAGACTATCAACATGTAAACGTTCACTTGAACCACGTTTGACGTAGCGTTAGCAGACTATCAACATGTATACGTTCACATGAACCACGTGTGACGCAACGTTAACAGACTATCAGCATGTATACGTTCACATGAACCACGTTAGCAGACTATCAACATGTATAAGTTTACTTGAACCACGTTTGACCAAACGTTAAAAGACTATCAACATGTATACGTTCATTTGAACCCCCTTTGACATACCGTTAAGAGACTATCAACATGTATACGTTCACATGAACCACGTTTAATATAACGTTAACTGACTATCAACATGTGTTCGTTCACTTAACCCACGTTTCATCCTCGGATTGCACATGTTCCTGCACACGTGGTGTTTTTCTCAGATTGCACCTGTTCCAGGACACGTGTTGTTTACAATTTTGCAACGACGTACAAAAATCTTTTCTATGACACTTGTGAGGAGGAGGAGATCGTTGATCTTAAACGAGTTCACTTTTATCGAATCCATTCATAATCCGCAGATTGCACCTGTTCCTGCACACGTGGTGTTTTCCTCAGATTGCACCTGTTATTCACAATATTGCAAGGTCAACGTCTTGCTGAACCGTAAAATTACTTATTTCATAACAGACTGCAGGTGATACTAATAATTTAACATAAACCGTTTCTATGACACTTGTCAGGAGGAGGAGATCGTTGATCTTAAACGAGTTCACTTTTATCGAATCCATTCATCATCGGCAGATTGCACCTGTTCCTACACACGTGGTGTTTTCATCAGATTGCACCTGTTCCTGCACACGTGCTGTTTACAATACTGCAAGGTCAACGTCTTGCTGAACCGTAAAATTACTTATTTCATAACAAACTCCAGGTGATACTAATAATTATACATAAACCGTTTCTATGACACTTGTGAGGAGGAGGAGACCGTTGATCTTAAACGAATTCACTTTTATCGAATCCATTCGTAATCCGCAGATTGCACCTGTTCCTGCACACGTGGTGTTTTCCTCAGATTGCACCTGTTATTCACAATATTGCAAGGTCAACGTTTTGCTGAACCGTAAAATTACTTATTTCATAACAAACTGCAGGTGATACTAATAATTTTACATAAACCGTTTCTATGACACTTGTCAGGAGGAGGAGATCGTTGATCTTAAACGAGTTCACTTTTTTCGAGTTCATTCATTATTCACAGATTTCACCTGTTCCTGCACACGTGGTCTTTTTCTCAGATTACACCTGTTCCTGCACACGTTTTGTTTACAATATTGTAAGGAGGTGCATAAACCGTTTCTATGATACGAGTTCGTTGTAAACAATCGTTTGTTGAAGGTCTTGTACTGTAATATTTTTGCTAATATACCCATAGTGTGATGGAGAATACTGTATTATTAATTTCTATAGTTTAAACCATTTACTAAAATCCAATCATTTTACAATTTTATCTTATTGAATCAATCGTGTAAACAAAACCCTGTGAAAAAATTAAAGATAAACAGTAGGTAATTATAATATCTCATTGAATAATATACAACATGCGATAGATAATAATTCACAAGACAAGGTTAACATATGTACGTTTCCGAGACTTTTTGATCCTCATCCAACTCATGTGAAACAAAACGCGCGCAAACTTTTCTTTTACCCAAATCTTCATTCAACATTCTCCAAACAGTATTCTTACTCGTAGATAATTCCTCTGTTAACATTCTTACACTGGAATTTCCATCAAATGCGGTGATTTCACGCACTTTGACCTCCAAATCAGCAATTGTGGACGACTGAACTTTGGATCGTTATTCAAGTCTTATCTTCCACTTTAAAATCTTTGGAACCACTCATGAACTTGTGTACGACACATATACAATCAGCACCATACACTCTCCTCAAAAGTTCATAGGTTTCAGTAAAATTCTTTTCAAGTTTAACACAAAATTTAATATTTGCTTTTTTGTTCCATTGTAATTTTTCGATATGTGTATAAAACACACTAATATTTAAATACGTGTAAAATACCAATCTGTCAACCGATTTGCATGGACTTAGGTGTTTTTGAAAGAAGAAAGATATACGTTTCAAACGCCGTCAATGTTTTATAGATGCGGTACAGGTTCTATGATTTAAAAATAAATGTTCGGTTTCTTTTGGGACATACTGTGTGTGTATCTATCTATCTATCACTAAACAATACAACATCAGCACTATCGCTCTCATTGTTGCTTTGTCTTAGGTATCAATATCACTCACATTTTTAAGTTTGATTAGATGTATATCTTCTTCTTTTTTTGAGAATAATAAATCTCATTAAGTCAATAATCCGAATTCGTCAAGAAAATACGTGGTTTCCTAATAAACTGCAATAAATCCATCTTTCTGATTTTGCTAACAAATCTTACGTATTAGGTACGTATGTACATATAATATTTCTCATTAGTTACAAATACGCACGAACGTAAATAAATTATTGCATCATTGGACTATTGTAAGAGCGAAGTTCTATAACTCCAATGGTGATTACTATACGAAAAATATATGCAGAAGGTATTTCGAGAGTTAAGAAGATTTAGAAGTATTCAACGTTGAAAATTATAGCATTTTGCAAATAACAGGTGAACTGATTAGAGATGACGAAGGAGTCGGAGAGCAATTACTACAGCAGCAGTTATAAGGATAGCGATGATGAAATCATGAAAGTGCAAAGCGTAATAAGTAGCCGCATCCAATGTATAAATGATTGTATGAAATAAAAGTTTAATAATAACATTCTCGGTCATGAACCTGCTAATCGGTCAAGTCGATGCTTTTTTATGCATAATATATATCTATCTATATATCTATCATTTTAGCATTTATCTGTTTAGTAATAGAAAATAGTATAAAACGTTCGGGTATGAATGAAGAATGGTAATAAATGACAAAACTCATGACGACCACTTTTGCGACACGTCCGTAAATAATAAGAAGTCAACATTCTCGGAAACGTACATATGTTAACCTTGTCTTGTGAATTATTATCTATCGCATGTTGTATATTATTCAATGAGATATTATAATTACCTACTGTTTATCTTTAATTTTTTTCACAGGGTTTTGTTTACACGATTGATTCAATAAGATAAAATTGTAAAAATAATTGAATTGCATCTTGGTAAATAGTTTGAACTACAGAAATTAATAATACAGTATTCATCAACATACTATGCGTATATTAGCAAAAAATATTACAGTACAGGGTCTTCAACTAACGATTGTTTACAACGAATTCATTTAAGGTTAATGATCTCCTCCTCCTCCGAAGCGTCATAGAAACGGTTTACGTATTAAATGCAGTTTGTGATGAAAAGAATAATTTTATGGTTCAGCAAGGTGTCGAGCTTGCAATATTATAAACATCGCGCGTGCAAAGTGCAGGTGACATCTTCGGATGATGAATGGACTCGAAAAATAGACGTAAACAGAAAATTGAGAGTTCAATTAACTAACTGGTTGTAGTATTTAGTTGTAAATGCGTGCGTACTGCTTCACTTGACAGAAAATATTTATGTCGATGCTTTTTAATACATATATATCTATCTATCTATCTATCTATTTATCTATCATTAAAAAAAAAATACAACGTAGTCGCTCCCATTGTTGCTTTGTATTAGGTATTAACATCATTCACATTATTAAATTTAAGCAGACGTATATTTTCTTCTTTTTTTTTCAAGAATAATAAATTTCATTAAGTCAATAATCCAAATTCGTAAAGAAAGTACGTAGTATGTGTGTAGTTTCCTAATAAACTGAAAAACATCAATCTTTCTAATTTTTGCTAACCAAACCTAACGTATTAGGTGCCTATGTTCATATAATATTTCTCACCGGTTACAAAATACGCACGAACATAAAAAAAATTATTACATCATTGAACTTTTGTAGGAGCGGAGTTCTATGATCGCAATGGTGATTACTATACGAAAAAATATATGTAGGAGGTAATTCGAGAATCAAAAAGATTTAGAATTATTCAACGTCGAAAATTATGATATTTTGCAAATAACAGGTGAACTGATTGGAGATGACGAATGAGTCGGGAGCGATTACTGCAGCAGCAGTTATGAGGATAGCGATGATGAAATCATTAATGTGTAAAGTATAATAAATAGCCGCATCCAATGTGCAAATGATTGTACGAAATAGAACTTTAATAATAAAATTCTCGGTAATGAACCTGTTAATCGGTCAAGTTGATGCTTTTTTTTATACATAATATGTATCTATCTACCTATCATTTTGCATTTTTATGTTTAGCAAAAGGAAATAGTAGAAAACGTTCGGGCATGAATGAAGAAGCCTTCAAATTGAAAATACTTACATGGGTTTGAAGAACAGCTGTCTAATGTCAAAAAATAGTTACGTATACGTTCACTGAACCCCGTTCGACATAACGTTAACAGACCATCAACATGTACGTATACGTTCACTTGAACCCCCGTTCGATATAACGTTAACAGACTATCAACATGCACGTATACGTTCACTTGAACCCCACCCGTCCGATATACGTTGTGTATACGTTCACTTGAACGGCGTTCGACATAACGTTAACAGACTATCAACCATGTACGTATACGTTCACTTGAACCCCCCGTTCGATATAACGTTAACAGGCTATCAACATGTACGTATACGTTCACTTGAACCCCCCCGTTCGATATAACGTTAACAGGCTATCAACATGTACGTATACGTTCACTTTAACCCCGTTTGACATACCACAATAATAAAATAAGTTAATAAAGAAAAAGACGCCTTTGTCTTGAAAGGAAGTAGTAAATCCATTTTTTTCATCTATATAGAGTACCATTCTTCGGGAAGATACCTGATTTTATATGTAATTTCCGCTAGACACTTTTTTTAGTTAAATTTGTGTTGAACATTATCTTTTCTACCCATATGCTTCGCGATGTTCATAGCCTTCTTTTAAGAGTTTATGTATGTATAAGTAGATGCCATTATAAGAACTATTCGTGTAAAAAAATCATTCGAATTATCGTAAAGATAATAAATGTTTCGCTAATTGTGTTGATAGATATGTTAGAATTTTAAAATGTTGATTTCAAGAGCAATAATTATTAATAACCATGTAAATAGAGGTCTAAAAATAATTTATTTGTACAATATAGCAAATTAAATATTTTTTTTTGTTTGCTTTTATCGACGGCTTGCTTTAAGTAAATTAAATTTATATTGTAATACCACCTTAGCACTTTTTTTCAATCTTGTATGAAAGCATCTACCTACCTAGCTAATTGTGTAAGATCTTATTACTGAAAATACGTACTAAATAAACTTGATATTGTAATAAATTTTTTATCTTGTTTGTACCTATATCGTTCACTGAATTGTAATAGGTGTATAGTTAGATACCTAATTTGCAAAATTTAACAGATATGATTGTATATTGTCCATTTACGTGAAAATAACGACTTTTGGCTATAACGACATAAAAAAAAAGTACCTAGAATTTAAGGAGTAACTTAGGAAGAAAATTTGGCTGTAACGACTTCGGATGCAACGCCCGTTGATTTCAGTTTTAGCGACTAATTTTAATGAACTATTAATTACGAGATACTAGAAATCTCATACTGATCCACGTTCGCCGGCCGGCCTCTATCCTCGACCCGTCGCGCCGCGGCCGCTACGGTGCGAAAGATCATCGCTTTGCCCTCGGACCGTCAGCCGGTCGCGCCGTGGCCGCCACGGTGTTACAGATCGTCGGACTTGTACGGTCGACGCTGTCGTTCGGTCGCGTCAGCGTGCGTTGCCTGATATTGCGACCGAGTCTAAACAGAATTTTTCAATCTTTTGTGCGCATTCACAGATAGTCTTAATTAGTAATTGTTTAATGTTGGTAAAGTTAAATGTAAGAATCAGTTACTGGTTACTTTTCTCGCTGCCTAATTTCCTTCTTTAATTCTTTCCTCTATAGCGACTTCCGGATATTGCGACGGATTTAATAACCCTTTCATCGTTGTTATAAACGATATACTGTATGCCCCCTATATAATAGTCAGAATTCTTGGTGTACATATATACACCTACCTATTATTAAGTATACATTAACCCTGCAAGTAATAACTAATAAGACAATAAGACTATATATCTCTACTCTAATAACGTTGATAAAAGAGGTCAATCATTTATTATATCGGTTCAGCAAGACGAGATAAAAATTTTAAAATAATTGGATTGCACTTTGGTAAATTATCTAAACTACAGAAAATGAATAATACAGTATTATAATAAATGACAAAACTCATGACGACCACTTTTGCGACACGTCCGTAAATAATAAGAAGTCAACATTTCTCGGAAACGTACATATGTTAACCTTGTCTTGTGAATTATTATCTATCGCATGTTGTATATTATTCAATGAGATATTATAATTACCTACTGTTTATCTTTAATTTTTTCACAGGTTTTGTTTACACGATTGATTCAATAAGATAAAATTGTAAAAATAATTGAATTGCATCTTGGTAAATAGTTTGAACTACAGAAATTAATAATACAGTATTCTTCAACATACTATGCGTATATTAGCAAAAATATTACAGTACAGGGTCTTCAACTAACGATTGTTTACAACGAATTCATTTAAGGTTAATGATCTCCTCCTCCTCCGAAGCGTCATAGAAACGGTTTACGTATTAAATGCAGTTTGTGATGAAAAGAATAATTTACGGTTCAGCAAGGTGTCGAGCTTGCAATATTATAAACATCGCGCGTGCAAAGTGCAGGTGACATCTTCGGATGATGAATGGACTCGAAAAATAGACGTAAGCAGAAAATTGAGAGTTCAATTAACTAACTGGTTGTAGTATTTAGTTGTATATGCGTGCGTACTGCTTCACTTGACAGAAAATATTTATGTCGATGCTTTTTTAATACATATATATCTATCTATCTATCTATCTATTTATCTATCATTAAAAAAAAAATACACCGCCAACGTAGTCGCTCCCATTGTTGCTTTGTATTAGGTATTAACATCATTCACATTATTAAATTTAAGGAGACGTATATTTTCTCCTTTTTTTTTCAAGAATAATAAATTTCATTAAGTCAATAATCCAAATTCGTAAAGAAAGTACGTAGTATATGTGTAGTTTCCTAATAAACTGAAAAACATCAATCTTTCTAATTTTTGCTAACCAAACCTAACGTATTAGGTGCCTATGTACATATAATATTTCTCACCGGTTACAAAATACGCACGAACATAAAAAAATTATTACATTATTGAACTTTTGTAGGAGCGGAGTTCTATGATCGCAATGGTGATTACTATACGAAAAATATATGTAGGAGGTAATTCGAGAATCAAAAAGATTTAGAATTATTCAACGTCGAAAATTATGATATTTTGCAAATAACAGGTTGAACTGATTGGAGATGACGAAAGAGTCGGGAGCGATTACTGCAGCAGCAGTTATGAGGATAGCGATGATGAAATCATTAATGTGTAAAGTATAATAAGTAGCCGCATCCAATGTGCAAATGATTACAATCATGTTTCGTACACGAAATAGAACTTTAATAATAAAATTCTCGGTAATGAACCTGTTAATCGGTCAAGTTGATGTTTTTTTTATACATAATATGTATCTATCTACCTATCATTTTGCATTTTTATGTTTAGCAATAGGAAATAGTAGAAACGTTCGGGCATGAATGAAGAAGCAGCCTTCAAATTAAAAATACTTTACATGGGTTTGAAGAACAGCTGTCTAATGTCAAAAAATAGTTACGTATACGTTCACTGAACCCCGTTCGACATAACGTTAACAGACCATCAACATGTACGTATACGTTCACTTGAACCCCCGTTCGATATAACGTTAACAGACTATCAACATGCACGTATACGTTCACTTGAACCCCACCCGTCCGATATAACGTTGCGTATACGTTCACTTGAACCCCCCCGTCGATATAACGTTAACAGGCTATCAACATGTACGTATACGTTTATTTTAACCCCGTTTGACATACCACAATAATAAAATAAGTTAATAAAGAAAAAGACGCCTTTGTCTTGAAAGGAAGTAGTAAATCCATTTTTTCATCTATATAGAGTACCATTCTTCGGAAAGATACCTGATTTTATATGTATTTTCCGCTAGACACATTTTTTAGTTAAATTTGTGTTGAACATTATCTTTTCTACCCATATGCTTCGCGATGTTCATAGCGTTCTTTAAGAGTTTGTGGTATGTATAAGTAGATGCTATTATAAGAACTATTCGTGTAAAAAAATCATTCGAATTATCGTAAAGATAAATGGTTCGCTAATTGTGTTGATAGATATGTTAGAATTTTAAAATGTTGATTTCAAGAGCAATAATTATTAATAACCATGTAAATAGAGGTCTAAAAATAATTTATTTGTACAATATAGCAAATTAAATATTTTTTTGTTTGCTTTTATCGACGGCTTGCTTTAGTAAATTAAATTTATATTGTAATACCACCTTAGCACTTTTTTTCAATCTTGTATGAAAGCATCTACCTACCTAGCTAATTGTGTAAGATCTTATTACTGAAAATACGTACAAAATAAACTTGATATTGTAATAAATTTTTTATCTTGTTTGTACCTATATCGTTCACTGAATTGTAATAGGTGTATAGTTAGATACCTAATTTTGCAAAAATTTAGCAGATATGATTGTATATTGTCCATTTACGTGAAAATAATGACTTCGGTTGTAACGACCTTTTGGCTATAACGACATAACAAAAAAGTACCTTGAATTTAAGGAGTAACTTAGAAAGTAAATTTGGCTGTAACGACTTCGGATGCAACGCCCGTTGATTTCAGTTTTAGCGACTAATTTTAATGAACTATTAATTACGCGATACTAGAAATCTCATACTGATCCACGTTTGCCGGCCGGCCTCTATCCTCGGCCCGTCGCGCCGCGGCCGCTACGGTGCGAAAGATCATCGCTTTGCCCTCGGCCCGTCAGCCGGTCGCGCCGTGGCCGCCACGGTGCTACAGATCGTCGGACTTGTACGGTCGACGCTGTCGTTCGGTCGGGTTAGCGTGCGTGGCCTGATATTGCGACCGAGTCTAAACAGAATTTTTCAATCTTTTGTGCGCATTCACAGATAGTCAGTCAACAGCTATACTTAGTAATTGTTATGGTTGGTAAAGTTAAATGTAAGAATCAGTTACTGGTTACTTTTCTCGCTGCCTAATTTCCTTCTTTAATTCTTTCTCTCTATAGCGACTTCCGGATATTGCGACGGAATTTAATAACAGTTTCATCGTGTTATAAACGATATACTGTATGCCCCTATATAATAGTCAGAATTCTTGGTGTACAAATATACACCTACCTATTATTAAGTATACATTAGCCCTGCAAGTAATAACTAATAAGACAATAAGACTATATATCTCTACTCTAATAACGTTGATAAAAGAGGTCAATCATTTATTATATCGGTTCAGCAAGACGAGATAAAAATTTTAAAATAATTGGATTGCACTTTGGTAAATTATCTAAAACTACAGAAAATGAATAATACAGTATTATAATAAATGGCAAAACTCATGACTCGGCCACTTTGCGACACGTCCGTAAATAATAAGAAGTCAGCATTTCTCGGAAACATACACATGTTAGTCTTATCTTGTGAATTATTATCTATCGCATGTTGTATATTATTCAATGGGTCATTACAATTATCTACTTTTTTATCTTTAATTTTATCACAGGGTTTTGTTTACGCAATTGATTCAGTAAGATAAAATTGTAAAATGATTGGATTTTGGTAAATGGTTTAAACTATAGAAATTAATAATACAGTATTCTCCATCACACTATGGGTATATTAGCAAAAATATTACAGTACAAGACTTCAACTAACGATTGTTTAAAACGAACTCGTTTAAGATCAACGATCTCCTCCTCCTCACAAGTGTCATAGAAACGTTTATCTACCTCCTTACAATATTGTAAACAAAACGTGTGCAGGAACAGGTGTAATCTGAGAAGAGACCACTTGTGCAGGAACAGGTGTAATCTGTGAATCATGAATGAACTCGAAAAAAGTGAACTCGTTTAAGATCAACGATCTCCTCCTCCTGACAAGTGTCATAGAAACGGTTTATGTTAAATTATTAGTATCACCTGCAGTTTGTTATGAAATAAGTAATTTTACGGTTCAGCAAGACGTTGACCTTGCAATATTGTGAATAAACAGGTGCAATCTGAGGAAAACACCACGTGTGCAGGAACAGGTGCAATCTGCGGATTATGAATGGATTCGATAAAAGTAAACTCGTTTAAGATCAACGATCTCCTCCTCCTCACAAGTGTCATAGAAACGGTTTATGTAAAATTATAAGTATCACCTGCAGTTTGTTATGAAATAAGTAATTTTACGGTTCAGCAAGACGTTGACCTTGCAATATTGTGAACAACAGGTGCAATCTGAGGAAAACACCACGTGTGCAGGAACGGGTGCAATCTGCGGATTATGAATGGATTCGATAAATGTGAACTCGTTTAAGATCAACGATCTCCTCCTCCTCACAAGTGTCATAGAAACGATTTTTGTACGTCGTTGCAAAATTATAAACAACACGTGTGCTGGAACAGGTGCAATCTGAGAAAAACACCACGTGTGCAGGAACATGTGCAATTCGAGGATGATGAGGTGGACTCGAAAAAAGTTCAGTACCCCAATTACGGTCATTGACGCCAACTTTGAACTCATTTAAGTCAACAACCTCCTCCTCCTCTTCCTCCTCCGGTCATAGAACATAAGCACATGGTGTACGACCTAATAACAGGCCAATAAACTTTTAACGCGAAAAGTTCAATACCCGAATTACGGTCATTAACATCAAATTTTGATCTCGTTTGAGGATCTCCTCCTCCTCCTCCTCCTCCCAAGTGTCATACAAACATAAGCACATGGTGTACGACCTAATATCGGTCAATAAACCCAAAACATAAAAAGTTCTATACCCCAATACCCCCAATTACGGTCATTGACAACAAGTTAAAGGTCAAGAACCTCCTCCTCCTCCTCCTCCGGTCATAGAACCGGCGAATCCATACTACTAACATGTATACGTTCACATGAACCACGTTTGACGTAACGTTAACAGACTGTCAGCATGTATACATTCACTTGAACCACGTTTGACATAACGTTAACAGACTATCAACATGTATACGTTCACTTGAACCACGTGTGACATAAGGCTAACGGACTATCAACATGTAAACGTTCACTTAACCTACGTTTGACGTAGCGGTAACAGACTATCAACATGTATACGTTCACATGAACCACGTTCGACGTAAACGTTAACAGACTATTAGCATGTATACGTTCACTTGAACCACGTTTGACATTACGCTTACAGACTATCAACATGTATACAATTACTTGAACAACGTTTTGACATAGCGTTAACAAACTATCAACACGTATACTTTCACTTGAACCACGTGTGACATAAGGCTAACAGACTATTAACATGTATAAGTTCACTTGAACCACGTTTTACATAACGTTAGCAGACTATCGGCATGTAAACGTTCACTTGAACCACGTTTGAAATACCGTTAACAGCCTATCAACATGTATAGATTCACTTGAACCACATTTGACCAAACGTTAAAAGACTATTAAAATGTATACGTTCACTTGAACTACGATTGACATATCCTTAACATGTAAACGTTCACTTCAACGGCGTTTGTCGTAACGTTAAGAGACTATCAGCATGTATACGTTCACTTGAACCACGTTGTCGTAACGTTAACAGACTATCAACGTGTATACGTTCACTTGAACCACGCTTGATATAACGTTAAAAGACAATCAACATGAATACGCTCACTGGAACCCCCTTTGACATAACGTTAACAGACTATCAACATGTATACGTTCACTTGAACCACGTTGTACATAACGTTAACAGACTATCGGCATGTAAACGTTCACTTGAACCACGTTTTACCAAACGTTAAGGGACTACCAACGTGTATACGTTGACTTGAACCACGTTTGACATAACGTTAACAGACTATCAACATGTATACAATTACTTGAACAACGTTTGACATAGCGTTAACAGACTATCAACATGTATACGTTCACATGAACCACGTTTGACGTAACGCTAACATACTATCAGCGTGTACACGTTCACTTGAACCACGTTTGACATACGTTAACAGACTATCAGCATGTATACGTTCACTTGAACCACGTTTGACATAACATTAGAAGACTATCAACATGAATAAGCTCATTTGAACCCCCTTTCACATAACGTTAACAGACCATCAACATGTAAACGTTCACTCAAACTACGTTTGACGTAGCGGTAACAGACTATCAACATGTATACGTTCACATGAACCACGTTTGACGTAACGAGAACATACGATCAGCGTGTACACGTTCACTTGAACCAAGTTTGACATACGTTAACAGACTATCAGCATGTATACGTTCACTTGAACCACGTTTGACATAACATTAGAAGACTATCAACATGAATAAGCTCATTTGAACCCCCTTTCACATAACGTTAACAGACCATCAACATGTATACGTTCATTTGAACCACGTTTGGTTTAACGTTAACACAGCGTCAACATGTATACGTTCACTTGAACCCACGTTTGACATTACGTTTACAGACTATCAACATGTATACAATTACTTGAACAACGTTTGACATAGCGTTAACAGACTATCAACATGTATACAATTACTTGAACAACGTTTGACATAGCGTTAACAGACTATCAACATGTATACGTTCACATGAACCACGTTTGACGTACTGTTAACATACTATCAGCGTGTACACGTTCACTTGAACCACGTTTGACATACGTTAACAGTCTATCAACATGTATACAATTACTTGAACAACGTTTGACATAGCGTTTACAGACTATCAACATGTTAACGTTCACATGAACCACGTTTGACGTAACGTTAGCAGACTATCAGCATGTATACGTTCACTTGAACCACGTTTGACATAACGTTAACAGACCAGGGTATGGGATGTCGACGGTAACGCCATCGTGGCATCTGTCCCACCAATTAAATCGCCTTTATTTATAACCTCTTAATTACTGACAGTAGAGAAAATTTGGTTATGATGACGATTAAAAATTGTAGTTCATTGTCGTTGCGTATTAATGCACATAGGGTGCGCATCAGTGTGCACGTAAAATTTGGGATTTCCTATCATATGTGCATCAATTTGTTTATGGTTTATGAATTTGTTGTCGTATGAACGATCAATCGTTGCACAGTTTTGTGATGGTTTTGTGTTATAAGCTTTTCGTGTTTGTTTGTTGACATTTTTGATAAACTGTGAATTACCTGAAAACTTGTTTTCTCACTTGAAAGAGTATAAGGGACATAAATTATTCCATCCCTCAAGTAAGTTTACTGCCTTGATTAAAAACATCACTACTCGTTGCGAGTGTTAACAGATCGACCAGATCTCCTTCATCAAACTGCTCTTATACAGAAGCTACTGGATTTTAAGAAATCAACAATTTTTTATGTCCTGTTATTTAAAATTTGCTATTTTTTTTATACTTTTAAAATAGAATAATGCAATAGTTCTTTTATATAACATTCTAACTGTATTTGTATTACTGTATTGGCACTATTTATTACGTTACTGTAATTATATGGTAGTTTTCTATGTAGAATTTTCCATCTTCTCTCTCACTCGTCAATGTAGCTTGGTGGGACAGTTGGTGAGATGGCGCTGATGTCAAATTAAGAAATCGAGCTTCTTATCTATAATCGTCATCTAGGTAACAGACTATCAACATGTATACGTTCACTTGAACCACGTGCGACATAAGGCTAACGGACTATCAACATGTATACGTTCACTTGAACCACGTGTGACATAACG